>JAPYZS010000365.1:0-65773 GCA_030522925.1 Trissolcus japonicus | reverse complement strand
GCCCTTTTTCGTCACTTCAAGTGAAATTTCTGAAATAGGCCAACTTACAATCAATTTCAAATAGGCCCTTTTTCGTTAAAACGAAGGGAATTTGAAATAAGCCGTTTTGTATCTATTAAATGAAATAGCCCCCTTTTCTTCTGGGGCGACGAAATCTAAATTATATTTTGTAAATTTAAAAAAACATTGACTGACAAATTATGAAAATGAAAAAATCAATATCAATGATATTGATTTTTCAATTGAAATTGACTGCTATTGAGCTACATATTAATATAGAGATTAGTGTATAATTTTTAATGCAAAATTGTTTTTAAACTATTGAAGATATCCCTGCGCTTAGACATAATATTTATTTGAATTTATGAACAAAAAACAATTCTTAAAAATCATCCATTTTTCTGGCTGTTATGTGTATTTCTCCCCTTAATCAAAGTACTATATCCATATGTCAAAAATAATTGACAAACAGGAATAGAGAGGGAATTTGAATTCTTCAACGTTTGGGTCCTTCGTTTCAACCTTAAGACATTTTGACACCTCCTCGTTCTTTGATACAAAAATGCATCGGATGTTTGGGCGTTAAGTGACGGAATCTATTTCAAATTGTTTGACAAAAAAAAAAGAGAAAAATTTTTTACGATAGAAATAGCAATTGAAATTTGTTACAAACTCTTTTGGGGTTGACGGAATTGCAAGATATAAAAAAATTGCCTATGAATAAAAGAAATAGAAAATCAAAAGATATTTTGAAAGGTTCCCAGCACTTAATGTGAACAATGAAATAAAAGTTTTGGAATCGTAGGAAGAAAAGAAATTTTTGGAAAATCATACCAGACTGGTGCATATGTTACCATGACAGAAAAAAAGAAACCCAACTCAGTACCTGATAGAATCTAAGTTATATCGTTTAGAGTGAGACGTAGAAATGTCGATGTTATTATTGTAATTCCACTGTTATATTTATTACTCCATACAATCATTACACTGTACATTATATTAATACCAATTATCGCACGCGTAAAACACTGAATTATGCAATAAACGTGTATAGGAACGCATACTTTAAAATCAAACTGAACGTTTGCAATAATCAACACACCGTGGTCAAAAGACATAAATTAATTTCATCAACAGAACGTATAACAAATTTTGGTTCGTTTTATTATTTTTACAGTTTCACTTTTGATTTTGAAGTAATCATTGAAAATTTTAACTTTTTCAACAACACTGTCATATTCGTTCAAATTTGAATTTCTTTTTGCAGTCTAACATTTGCAAAATCAAATACAATTTTTGACCACCGAGTGTGAACCACGTTAGCTATATATCGAAATGAGTATACGTGAAATATCGTTTCTGTGAGGAATTCGCCGCGTCTCTCAACAATCGCCCAATCAAATTGTACAAAATCGTCCTCTGTACTGAAGCAACAAAACGAAATAATCAAAAATCGAGTTTGAATCGATTGATCAGTTCTAGACCAGTCGACGAAGTAACAAATGATCGTGTGTTCAAATTCGTGCTGCGATTGCGCGCCTTCTCGGCCTTCAGCTGAGAAATTATTTTTATGAAAATGTAAAGATGTTGCGGAACACGGTTGACGTGAGACACAAAAATTGATCGACATCAATTTTCATTAAGAATATTGTATACAAAAAAGAAGACGGGAGATATGTTTTTGAGAAGATAAACTCTTGCTCAACATTCATGCACTTGTCGGTTTCGGAACAGCGTCATTCGGATCGTGCAATTCGAATTACGATTGCGATTTGGAATTCCATTTAGTTTAATTTCTTTTTCCTTCGAAATATACGTTTTAGGTGTATTTTTAGTGTATGATTAGAAGTTAGTTGTACAGAATCTCAGAGTTTATACGAAGTATTTATTAAGTATTTCCTAATTAATTCAATATCACGTTCCAGTCGAGATCACGAAAATCGCAATCTTTCATTACGTATGAATACATTTTTATTACATTATATTTATTTATTAGTTTTTGCGATTCTCAGACGAGATCATTATGAATTTATGACATACTTACTATTGAGTAGTATTGTTACAGTGAATTGTCATTTTTGTTACGTTAATTAAACGATGTATTCTGTTTTGATAAGTGAAATGAAAAGAAAAAAAAATGTAAAAAAAACTCATGATCAAAATTTAAAATGAAAATTGTAATAAGCAATCCATGTTGTGAAAAAATTCGGTTTTTTAAACGAAACATTTGAATGAAAATCGCTTTACATGTCGGCATGTAATAAAAAAGTACAAAAAAACTTTGATGTTTGGCGAGAATTGTTGCAACAATGATAGATAGTTATTATTTTACAGCCGCTCGAACGGCACTTTAGTATTTTGATTATATTTTTTATGACGATTAGCTAGCGTATGCTTGATTATATAACTCTGCAATTAAGGGACTAATGTCACGTTGAAAGAACGATTTTCAAACAAAATAAATTTTTTTTTATATTTTTCTAACACGAAAAAAACTTCTTTCAGCGTAACGTTTGATTTTTTTTCACGGCTTTTGTTATTTTTAAAAATCGTCCTTTGGATCCCAACCACGGTACTTAATTTTAAATTGTTAGTTAAGTTGATTTACACATTTTAACTTTTTTACTTTATATTATATATTATATGCATATTAGTTGTATCAGATTTTAATTTCGTTTGATATGTAAGTTCATAAGTGGTTTTTACGCTTCCAGACTAAGTTTTGACAATTGTTCTTGCTCAAATTTGATTTTTGCGGAATTCAGTAAAATGAGAAAACATATAAGACAAACCAATACCAAATCACTGTATTCATGTCGCTCGTACCCAAAATGTATAATTAGCTAATATATAACATGCGGAGAACTTTTTTTTGTTGCAAAACGAAGCATATTATGTATTGTTCCAATCGAAAGAACCAATCATAGTTGAATAGTAATTAATCGTACTGTAAAATGCGACTCTAGTCGAACATATATATACCTCCACATGCAAACCGCTTGCGATTTTGCATTACTTAACGTAAACCGTAACTTAATGGGATCTGACATGATGTCATGAAAAAAAAACCTGCTTACTTTTAACTTGAATAATACATGGAAAATCCAAAACACGACTCAGTCGTGTGCAGCGAAACAATCGTTCCCCAAACATACGACAGTCGCGTTTGTTTTTCACTTGAAAATTGTTTTAAAAAAATCTTAAAATTTTCGTTCTCCAGTCGAAAGTGTTTTTGAAATCTAATGTAAATGACATCGCATGTCAGTTCCCAAAACCACAGAGTACCTATTAGACATTGTGTTTTCTTAGATACACACAGTTTACCTCAACAGAATGCACGTATTTATTGATATTTTTGTTTATTTCATACACGGAAGAAAAAAGTGAATGAATTGTAATTGTCGATGCAAGAAAAAATCACTTCAATTTCCGAAAGTAAATTCCTTTGTAAATTGAGTGAATTTTACTTAAAAATTATATAGGAATAATACTCGCCCACAGGACAAGTATAAATTCTGTGCGTCGCACAAAGTTTTTACTTGCACGCACGAGATTTTTACTTGCGCAAAAAAAAAGATCACTTTACATGCCCTGCAAGTAAAATTCCCTTATATTTTGGTGAATTTTACTTCAAAAATGTAAGTTAATTTTGCGTGCTCAACTCGCAAGGACAATTTCTGTACTTTTTTTTCTGTGTATGAGGATGATGCATTTTATATAAAAATATGTACCCAATTTTTTTATACGAATGAAAATTTTACAACTTTTATATAAAACAAGACAGTTTTTAGATTAGTTTTATACAACTTTTCAGCGAAAAAATTATGTTTTTATGGAATCAAAAACAAGATGCGATTTGCAATTTTTTTATTAAAATACACATTTACAGTGTGGAGAATTTATGTCTGAATGTCTTTGTGACGTCGATTCCACACTCTCTGTATCCATTTTTTTATCCAAATAGTTTAAATATAGCAAAGTCGAGCGCATGACGATATTATACAAAACTGACTTTTTGAGGTGCAGTTATTTTGTACATACCTTATCCACAACTGTACATAGATTACGTTACAATACTGCAAATATTACAAGATGTATATTTTAATATATTACATTTATGATTATAAAAAAATATATATTAATTATATGAAATTATAGTAAACATATTGTTTTCGAAGTATTAAACAAATCAATGCGATACACGAAATATTTAATAATATTGTTGACCCTTTGAAGTACAGCATCTTATTGTAATGATAATTGAATAAATTTAAGGCAGCGTAAACATTTAACTTTTTTATTTTCCTTCTTCCTTTAATAATAAAATATTAGTAACAATGAAAATAAAAAAAATAATAAAACAAACTGTAATTTTTGTTTGCCTTTTTTTTAAATTTCAAGATTCCCGCGCATTCTCTTTGCTCACTGTTGAGTTTGAGGTTATGTCTGCAAATGCAATTGAAAACACTTCTGAAATATAGATTGTCATAGAAAAATAAATCAAAATTTGCAAGGATTACAATTTGCCAGAGGAAATAGATTTTGATATTAATTCAGGTAATAGCGAAATACACTTATGCCAAATCCTGATCCCTGTAAGCCTCTGGCATGCAAATTGCAAACTTGTTTGAAAAGTAAGAGAGAGAGGTTCTGATTTTTACTGTTCTTATCACGCGGTGTCTACTCATTGAAACAATTTTACTGATTATTCATTTTTTCGTTTCAAGATAACGTCTATCAGCCATCCAGGTGCGAAGGTGTTATTGAAGAACTGAGGCAATGCTGTATTAAACATAAAGAAGAATCATTAGTTTGCAGCGGAATTGATACTTCCAAACCATATGAGCACAATACTGTAGATTACGTAAGTCATCTAACGCTGAAATATAAAACAATTTTTCAAGTATTTTTTTAATGCCAATTTGTCTCAACTGAATCATCTTTTTATAGAAAAAAGTGCAGAGATAAAGAATGTCCAGTCCAAGGGACAGGATCGGAATTTCGAGTGGGGCACCATTGCGAAAAACCGTCAAGGAGTTGAATTGGTTCCAGAGAAATCATCGGCTTACTCTCGTCGTCTCGCTCATCAGTGTTTCCCTTGTTTTGTTTAGCAGGCCAATTTTTGAAATGACCCTGAACAAAGATGGCAAATACAAGATGTCAATAACATTAGACGACTAGTAGTCTTTATAAAGCGTCATTAGAATGGATGCTGTAAAGAGTGCGAGAAATCGTCTGCGCCAATACCCAGCTCTGTTAGCCCAGTGTGGGGAAGCCGCAACCAAATACGCGACGTGCTCTATAAACAGCTCAAATTTGTCCAAGGATGATTGTTCAGCCGAATTCAACGAGCTGAAACGCTGCTTGCAAAAAGCTGCCAAGGATAGGAAGACGCGACTTTGAAAATTTTTTTTAATTAATTAATAATTCCAAGATGAAATTTTGTCCCGACTTTTTCTGTCACTGCATCATCGGTCTGGCCGTGAGACTAATTTTGATAATCTACTCTAATTTTCATGACAAGTATTTCGCAGTTCCGTACACAGACGTGGATTACAAGGTCTTCTCCGACGCGGCGAGACTCGTCACCGAGGGGAAGTCGCCCTATGATCGTCACACCTACAGATATTCGCCCCTGTTGGCCTTCGTTCTCACGCCCAACGAGTACCTCCACGCTGATTTTGGCAAGGTGCTCTTCTCCTGCACAGACATCCTCATCACAATCCTCGTCAGACGAATGTTGAAAGGTCACAGTTCGGCGGACTTGTATGCGTATCTGTGGCTCTACAATCCTCTCAGCATCGTCATTTCTACCAGGGGAAACGCCGACTCAATCTCAGCCCTGTTGGTGCTCGTGACCCTCCTGGCTGTACGATTCGAGAGGAGCATCTTAGCTGGACTCTTGCACGGTCTATCCATCCACTTTAGACTGTACCCTCTCCTTTTTAGCCTCAGCCTATACCTATCTCTGAGAAGAAGAAATTTGCTCCTCCCCAATAAGAATCAGATCAAGTTGGTGCTTGCGTGTTTATTTTGCCTGGGATCTTTGACTTGGATCTGCTACTGGTTGTACGGTTACCAGTTCCTCTACGAAAGTCTCATCTACCACTTGATTCGCAAGGATTCCAAGCACAACTTCTCCGTTTACTTTTACATGCTCTACCTGTCTGCGAACGTGGCGCCCAGTCTGCTCGAGAAGATCCTCACGTTCCTGCCCCAGCTGGTGCTGCTGGTTGTCACGTCGTTCAAGTTCGGACGAAAGGAGACGTTGGAGTTTGGTCTCTTCGTCCAAGCCATGATTATGGTGACCTACAACCCGGTCATGACCTCGCAATACTTCTTCTGGTTCCTGTCCCTGTTACCGGTGTCCCTGCCAGTTATCAAGATGCGAGTCGAGAGGTTTGGCGCCCTCATCGGGGCTTGGATTGGAGCCCAAGCGCTCTGGCTGTTTTGGGCATACATGCTCGAGTTTCAGGGCAGGAACACCTTTGTTGAAATTTGGATAGCCGGATTGGCCTTTTTTGTTGTTAACATACAGATCATCGTTGATGTTTGTAAATTTGTAACATTTGATCATTGTGAAAAGAATGAATAAAAGTGGTGAACTGATACTTCAAACATTTTTCATATCTTTTGGAATTTCCTTATAAGTACAAGATATTCAGAAAATATTAGACGGACATAATAGATATTAAAGAATATTAAAAAATGTTACATTCAATGTCTGACTGAATGATAATTCTGAAATATTAATTTAGGTTTTTGAAATTGTATGAATATTTAAGAAATGTTATTTAGGCGGACATAAGTATAATATTTTTTAATATTATGTGCTAATAGGGTCATCATTCCTCTTGACAACATATCCATTATCCCATAAATAATTCATCCTAATCATTATTTTCAAATAATTTTATAATTATTTGATGGGCAATTATTATTCATTGTCTATTATTATTTATTAAAATAATAAATGGGAATTTTATTATTATGATGGAAAAGTATTAAAAGGTTTTTTGAATTCCATTCTTTTGGTTTGTTTTTAATGCTCTCATTTTGCAAACTTATTTCATTTCGTTCATACTTTTCCCTCCAGTTATTTGCACACATATATGATGACACTAACGTGTATGTAACGCATTTATACGTGAGTAGATACGGCTTGGAACCGAACGGACGACGTATTTGCTTATTAAATAAAGTAAGTTATATCAATGAAAAATAAATGTTATCGACAAATAATTAAATTTATTGGGTTCAAAAAATCAATTCTGTTTTATTGTTTAATAGTTAATTGCAACTAAATGTTTGTTTATATTTATTTAAGGGTTATGTACATACCTTTCAGATATAAACAACAGCTATTAAATGTCATCACCTATCTAGAAAACAATGTTTATCAATTTTTACAGTTCGATAGAAAGAAATAGAAAATATAACAGTGTATATGTGTGCATTTTTCTTATAAGAAATGAAATACCGTAAACTTCAAAATCCTATTTCATTTTGTTCCTTTTATGCAAAAAGAGCAAAGGGCTGTCAACAAAATAAACGATGAAAAAATAAAAAACAATCGTAATCGCAAAGAGTAATTGATCTAACCAGTTTTTAATTATTTTTTGCAAATAAGATATTGTTCGAGTTGTCAAGATGGTGGTCAGGCAGTACGATGAAGAACTCAAGTATCTGGAAAAAACAAGCGACTATTCCTGGAGGATTAAAATTGGTTTTCAACCTAACATGAAGGTATATGAATTTTAAATTAATTTTAATTAATTCATCAAACAATTAATTTCATCATTAATTTTTTATTTCCTTTAGGTTGAAGGCATATTTTACGTCAATCAGAAATTGGAAGCTTTAATGTTGGAGGAACTACGCAATGCCTGTAGACCAGGAGCAGTTGGCGGTTTTTTGCCAGGTGTCAAACAAATTGCCAATGTTGCCGCCCTACCTGGAATCGTAGGTCGATCCGTGGGACTTCCTGATGTTCATTCCGGTTATGGATTTGCAATCGGTATAAAATTTTAAAATATCTCGTCAATTAAGGGTACATGATTTTATTATTTTTGGCGAAATTTCTAAAGATGACAGTGCGAAATCGTTACCTTTGCCTACAGGGCTATTTCAGCGTTCCTAAAAAAGATTTTTAAGACCACGTTTCGAAAGGCCATCTTAATCTTCACGAATTCGAGTTGATTTACCTCATTGTACCTCATTGTTTTACTCTAACATTTAAAATATTGGTATTCAATTTTCCTTTTATTGTTTCAGGCAACATGGCAGCGTTTGATATGAATGATCCAAAATCAATAGTTTCTCCTGGAGGCGTGGGATTTGACATCAACTGTGGAGTTCGACTCTTACGAACAAACTTGTTTGAGAAAGATGTTCAACCTGTTAAGGTATGATAAAACATTATTTGTCCTAGCTAGACAACGTTCAGATACAAAACGTACCAGAAGTGAGAAGTCTCACACACTTGATATCTAGTTCGAATATGGTTCTATTCTATATACTCCTAGTAAACTGAAAAAAAAAAATAAATAAAAAAAAGTGCATGAAAAGAAAATTCTAAAATGATGTTTTAATGTAGGAACAACTGGCTCAAAGTTTGTTTGACCACATACCTGTTGGTGTTGGTTCAAAAGGCATCATACCAATGAACGCGAGAGACCTTGAAGAAGCACTGGAGATGGGTATGGACTGGTCTTTACGAGAAGGTAAAAATTTTGTTATAATGTTGTTCATTGAAATGATATCGTGGCAGAGATTAAACATTCAAACACCGAGTTCATAATTTTAGGATACATCTGGGCCGAAGACAAGGAACACTGTGAAGAGTATGGAAGGATGTTGAATGCAGATCCTTCAAAAGTATCCATGAGGGCTAAAAAGCGAGGATTACCTCAAGTAAACAAAAATTATACATGAAATATAGAACTCAGTAAAAAAATTAAGTTTTTTAAACAAAACCTTAGAGATTTTAATTCTACTAAATTTCATTCTAGTTGGGAACATTAGGTGCTGGAAACCACTATGCAGAAATTCAAGTCGTTGATGAGATTTTTGATAAATGGGCAGCGAGTAAGATGGGAATCGAAGAAAAAGGTCAAATTTGTGTCATGATTCACTCGGGCAGTCGTGGATTCGGTCATCAAGTAGCAACAGGTGATTTTTGTTTCAATTCTACGATGAATAATTTAAATTGAACACGATTGTAATTTTCTAAAAAAAATTGTAGATGCTTTGGTTCAGATGGAAAAAGCAATGAAGAGAGACAACATTGAAACGAACGACAGACAGCTTGCCTGTGCTCATATCAATTCACAAGAGGGACAGGATTATCTCAAGTCAATGGCCGCAGCTGCTAATTTTGCATGGGTTAACAGAAGTTCCATGACGTTCTTAAGCCGACAAGTAAGAATTGCATTAGATCTGATCATGTCGTTAGTACCATGGTAAGAAAAATTAAAACCCACTTGATGATTTCAGGCTTTTGCAAAACAATTTCACATGTCGCCAGATGACTTGGACATGCACGTTATATATGATGTTTCGCACAACATTGCAAAAGTTGAAGAGCATATTGTGGATGGTAAACAGAAAACTTTATTGGTTCACAGAAAGGTGAGGCAAAAGTAAACAAGATAAATTCGGATAGTTTTATTCATTTCTTTCTGATAAATATTGGGTTTTAGGGTTCCACGAGAGCTTTCCCACCGCATCATCCACTGATCCCTGTAGATTATCAACTTACTGGTCAACCAGTTTTGATTGGCGGTACAATGGGGACTTGCAGTTATGTTTTGACTGGAACAGAGCAGGGAATGAAAGAAACATTTGGTTCCACTTGTCACGGAGCGGTGAGCTTTTTTATTTCTTGAACAAAATAAATATAATTACCAGAACGAAACAGTAAATGGTAAATGTAATGGAACTGATGTGTGAATTTATTTCTTAGGGTCGAGCATTGTCAAGAGCCAAATCACGCCGAAAATTGGATTACACAAGTGTTTTGAATAAGTTGGAACAGATGGGAATTTCTATTCGAGTAGCTTCGCCGAAATTGGTGATGGAAGAGGCTCCAGAATCTTATAAAGATGTAACTGATGTTGTAAATACTTGCCACGCCGCAGGCATATCTAAAAAATGTATTAAATTAAGACCTATTGCAGTAATTAAGGGTTAATTTTTAATTCAGATAAATTGTAAACAAAAGAAAAGAAGAAAAAATTAAATTTTTTTACTTCTTACATTTTTGTATGTAATAATTTTAACCATACCATAAAATTTATGAAATCTTCATATACGTATCTTTATGAGAATAAAAGAAAAAAATAGTAAACAATTAATATCAATATTTAAAATGCAAAAAATAATCATTTTGCATTCGTTTTGCGTTAATTGTTTTTTTTAGTTGTTTGAAGAGAAGATAAATATGCATATCTAAAATGACCGGAACTGCATAGGTATATAAAAGTTAAAATGTTACCATTAAAGAGAGAGTGCACGTAATTAATTAACTTGATGTATTCCATATTTCCATCTATGTAGCGATAGAGGTTCTCAACGCCTTTTCAATTATGTTTTTCTAACCTAACTTTTAAGGATGTGAGAAGTTATAGAATCTCAGTACAATCCGAAAGTTATTGATGTATAAAAGAAGCTGCGATGACTGTGATAATAACGTATATTATCAACAGAACAAAAATTGACAATTGAAGAAAAATGACAGTTCACAATTTATACATTTTTTCAAAAAGCGGTTCCCTGTTGTATTACACCGAATGGAATCGGTTGAACAAAACAGGGATGCCTCAAGAAGAAGTAAGATTATTTAATATCAGTTTATAAAATATAATCTTTTTGTTTTACTTTGTTTGTAATTACAAACATTTTATTATTTGTAAGAAAATATTGACATTAAATTTCAATTTTTCCAGGAAGCAAAACTGATGTATGGCATGTTATTTTCTATCAAATCATTTGTTAACAAAATATCCCCCTTGGACTCAAAAAGTGGCTTTCAATATTACAAAACAAGCAAATACACTCTTCATTACTATGAGACTCCTACTGGTTTGAAATTCGTTTTAAATACCGACAACACTGGAAAGGATATCAAGTCATTGTTACAACAACTTTACAAACAGGTAAATCATTTGGACCATCAGTCATTTTTATTTTATTATTTCTATTAAATTAAAAAAATGTGTGGTTTTTGGTTTCAGGTGTACCTCGAATACGTTGTGAAAAATCCACTGTGCCAGTTAAACGATCCTATACAAAGTGATTTATTTAAAATTAAAGTTGATGAATTAATGAAATCTTGCTAATGAGCTTAGTTGCGCAGAATATATTTTTAATTAGTTTTTTAGATTCCTGGAAAATAAATTATTATTTCGAAATATATTGTAAATTTCTCTTATGAACAAAAATTGTATATCCAATTGAAATGTCAATGCAATTTTATTCTGTAATTCTGTGAATATTAATTGTTGAAGTTTGTTCATGTATATGTGAGTAGGGGACACAAGTTATAAACAGTAAATTTTATCAGATATAATTTTATTTATGTGTGACATAGATTTATATATCTACAGGCATTTCAAATACATTTTGTTGTCTTGGGCTATGGACCATTTTATATGTATATATTCTATTTACATATCTATTTCTCATTTGCTTGTGAAGAAAAACAGTACGGCAGTTTTTTTTAGACGCGTTGCATTAAAAATAACGCAGTTTCGCACTCTCGTATCTATTCAACTTTCTTTGCTTATATTTATTTGACTAAATTATGTTCAACAAAGGTGAAAAAAATACCCTATTGTTATAGGCGTATAACTTGTTCTTCGCAAAATTACAAAAAATTTAAATTTCAATTGCTTTGAAGCATTTAAAATGTGACAAAAGAATGACATTGTGCACACTATCTCAGTTTTTATCTACTTTTAATTATCTGATTTAAACTTTGTTTCTCAATTTTGTTTGACATCAGTCGAAGCAATGTTTACAAACAAACTGATTCTAAGTTCTGTATAAACGGCAGTGCAAGCAACAAAAATCTCGAGTTTAACTTTTACATTAAACAATTTCTGCTATGAGACTTTTGGAGTAATTATATTATAGAAGTCTCTTTGAGACTACATGTCACATTAACTTTCAGTGTCGATGTTGAGGAATTAGTTCATAAAGATACATACCAATATTATTATTATTACTACTGTTATTATTATATGTCGTTATTTCAATGTTATTTTATCATGATTTATTAATTTTACTTCACAATCAAGACTCCATGTTTAAACAATTTTAATATACGTAAGTTTTTGGCACGATTTTTTGCAATTCAGAGTAATTATACATTTTTATTCAGTGGGAAACACTGTTCTTTTAAAAATATAAACCTTTATTACTAAATCTTCACTTTTGTATATACACATGTGTTGAATTAACATTTTTCTTAATGATGATTTTGAACAAAATATCTTTTCCAGTTAAATTTGAAAGTCGGACTACAGTTGATTCATCAAATAAATTATATTTTATACATTACAATTGATGTTTTATATATAAAATATAATATTCAATCGTCATTATGAAAGTAATGCAGATAATAATTTCAATTAGATATCACAATCATATCTAATTCAATTAGACATTTTATTTGTCACAGGAATGTCGATTTTAATTTCCGCTCGCATCTTTGTCGTCCAAATAAATTATTTATAATTAACACCTGCAGTCTTATACGCATCAAATACAATTATATCATTCATTAAGAAATTACAATGCAATCATATAACGATTTTGGAATTACACAATGTTTGTAATAATCGTTTTTATTTGTCTCTTTAAAAAAGGAATAGCGAATCCATACCAATAGTAATAGAAAATAAATTCTATGTCATGCTGAATATTTCATTTACCAAAAAAAAAAAAAAAACAATTTTTCTATTAGACCGCTCAAGCTTCAATTTGGTCAGGCAATAAAATATATAATTCATGTAAACAAAAAACAAAAAGAAAATTATCGATACAAAACAAGATAAAACGTTATCTCTGGAAAGGAATAAATCCGTTACTGAGCAAATACAATGTTCATCCTAAAATGCTATTTTCCAGTAATGAGCACCATGGTGTTCAATAACGCGTGAAACACACAAGCTCGTACGCAAACGAATGCAGTCTTTTTCGGTTCACAACGAATAACAAAGCAAAATGTTTAAGAACTAATTCGAACAGTACACGCCAACCATTGTTGCACACTAAATGCTCATAAATATATTGCACCGAAAGATGACGCGGGAGTTCAATAACTGTTGAATCTTTTTTGACTAAGTTGTTAAATATTTACACCTACACATGCGACGCAACTTCGATGTATATAATTTTAATTTATACCTAACACTGTTTTCATGTTGTGATTATTAATCATTTGAATTGTTGTATTCGAATCAAAAAAGGTTTTCAACGCTCAGTCTTTGTCAATTTATAAGCTATTGTGCGGTGTTAACAATGATTTTTGTCGTCCGATTTGTCTTTGGCGTTATTTTCAAAACGACTTGTGGGACTGCACGGTGTCAATGCCACGAAAGGCTCCTCAATCACCGGCAGACGTTTTTCCTGATCCGATGACGTTGAATTCTGGAAAAAGACGTTCCAAGAGCTTGATACATTGATGCGTTCCTTCGGTGTCTCATCACTTATAGTTAACTCGTAACTCATGTCACAGTTGACAGTTCTGAAAAAGAGGAAAAATCCAAATATATCATTAATTCATTATAATGAATCGGAATTCAATCCCGTGCCAGGATGAACCTTTGGCAGCGGAACAAGCTGAGTGAAAATTATAACAAGCGATCTGACAGAATGATTGACATTAAAGCATGTAAACGTGATTCGATGCCGAATTTCAATGAAAAGCAAAAGCATTCGGAAAATTTGATCGCAAACAAAACCCTTGCGTGCAGCGCATTAAATGTTGCAACTTATTCGTGAAATATTCGTTGCATTGTTTTCAGAAAGTTTCATAAATATTAAAAGACGGTCTGTAAAAAGTAGTTGCACCTCATAAATAAATTTGAATATAAAAACGCTAACGCAGCGGACAGAATAAACATTGACTTGATTTTTCAAAGTTTCATTTTGCGGAATTAAAACTGCTTGCGATAATGTTATTTGATCAAATTATCTATACCTAAATCAAATGGTGAAAGAGACAAAAGGTATGGAGAAGAATAAACCATCAGGAGAAACCAAAATAAAATGTAAAATCAAATCACCTCTTATGATATTGCTAAATCATAATTCTGCGAGCATGATACCTTGACGACTTGAGTGACTCGGCGTCCTGTTCGATATCTTTACTTTTTTTACGCCTGGAAGAGGGTCTAGCGAGGTCCTGGTCGGACTCTATGAAGCTGACATGATGGTCAAATCTGACTCGCTCAGACCCGCCATCGTCGGCTGTCGTCCAGCTGCCAGATTCGCTCTGTTGCCTGTCCAGTGTGGGCTTTCTTCGCGATCGTTTTGCCAGTCCTGGCGTGATGTCGTCCAATGAACTAAGTGACGCTGCTTGGCCGGCAGAATCTGGCTGCTGATCGGCTGACGATCCTGGGGTCTGATCACTCTCATTGGTTCGAGAATTACTATCCAACTAAAATACAAAAATTAACTTTTATTTTCAAAAGATTGTGCAATAAATTAATCCTCCTTATCAAGTCCTGATACAAGTGAAAACATTGAGGAAGATTTTCCTCCCAAAGAAACACGAGGACAAACCAAATGAGAAGAATAATGCGCATCTTCAATGAACAAATTTTATTGATAATCCAAACTTGATGAGCAAGTGAACAAAAATAATGGAATAAATCTAACTAATGAATTCATAACTGAGTGATATGAATAAAAGCATCAATGAACATAATTTTTGTTTCTTCGTTTGCGTCTGAACGAACGTTAAAAGCCGGTGTTATGAAAGTAACGATTGTACAGTGTCATGCACCCGACAAACGTGTGGAAAGTATTTCGAGCAACATCAAGATAGTTGATGCGCGAAAGATGATCGGCAAGAGATTCGAAATGACGACGTACTTTGAAGTTTAATACAGAGCCAGCGAGTGCACGCGTGGATGCCGCGCCGTCATCTAAAGCGATCGAGGCGTTCACAGATTTTTCGGATAAACTTGTCGCAGCCGATGCCGTCTCGCTGCACAAACTGAAACGCTGCGTCGACGTTACGTCCGCTTGAACTTCCAACCTGCAACAATATTTTTTTATTGCATGAATATTTTTTCATCCATATTCAATTTCACGAATTTTCTTATAAAAATCATAATCAATCAATGAATTCAATTTCGTTTCAATTAAAAATTATTTTTCATTTTTAAAAGTTTCCAATCAAAATGTTATCGTTAGAGTAATTGATTGCCTTCGAGGGGAACCAAAATATTTGATCTCTGCGACGACGTCAGTGTTTTAATATAAAAACAACAAGTATGACCATTATCGTTGCGTCTCATCTAAAAACGCTTTATTTTCCTCCAAGCGTGTCCTACTTTTTCTTTTCGTTCTTCGAAATATCATGAATTATGTATCACCAATTAATTTGTTAAAAAGCTCACTGACGTGCGAATTATTCAAACTAATTGAATTAGAAGTTGATACATCTCTTTTCATTCATTCAAACAAAAAATGTTTTTAAGAGTGAAACAATTTGTATGGCTCAAAAAATGAAAACTATTGATTTTTGTATGAAATGAAAATTCATCTTATGTTTCGTTGTACACAGCGCATTTCACCTTTGACCTCCCGGCAAGACACTAGAAGCAATGCTGCCAGCTAAACTGGTGCCGGCCAAAGCAACGTTACTTGCGCTTTCGCGGTCATTTTCTCGACCCAATTTTTCTAACTGGCTGCCGCTGCCTAAAGATAATGAGGCTTCGCCAATGGATGGATTGCCTCCCCGGTGACTCGCCACTCCTATCGACGATGTTTCTAAAACAAACCAAAAGCCGTTTACTCAAAAATTTGCAAATTAACTAAATTTCAATTTTTTATCCGTAATCATCATTGTTTAAATATATTTTAAAAATACATCATTTAATATTTCAATCGAAACTTAAATCGACAAATTTGGTGCGTGATAGATTAAATAGAGATTACACACCAATTGACAGTAAAATTTATTTTCCCAGGCAATGTTTTATCGTCGGAATAAAAATAATTGGAATTAAAATTTAATATAGTGAAATGAGCAGGAGATTGTCTTCTCTGAATAAAAATGTTATGTGCTTTTATCCTTTGTGAAGGGATGAAATTTTACGGCGCCATAATGGCCGTCTTTTTATCGGCAATTTTGATAACAGTAAAGATGAAATTCACCTCCAACGTTTCGACCGTTGAGGCCGCCCATAAGCTCGTTTTCATCGTCGAATTCAAAACGAACGCCCGATCCGTTTGTTGACACACCGCAACCACCGCTTCGGCATAAAGAAACGGGAACTACACCGTATACGTAAAACAACAATATTGGCACTCCAATGCCCACTGCCAATCCTGCCAATACGGGAGACACCAGGACCTGTAAAATAAAATTCATCTTTAAACAAAATCGTTCCATTTTACAACACTATAAAAATCTAACCACTCTTTATTTTTGCTTTACGATTGAAAAATGTTTAGTAACGAAAAGCAAGTAAACAAAAACAGATATGATTTTGAATCCAAACATGAGCAAGTTGGTTCATTTTCAAAATCCCATTTCAAGAGTGAGGAATTGAAAATTAATGCTCCTCGACTGTTGTGAATGACAAGAGGAAAACTTGTACCGCTCGAGCAACAAGTACTTATATTTAAAGCACGATAGATCGTCGGACAATGTATGCACGAATACATTTGAAAAGAGTAGCATCTTTCGGAAGAATAACAAGGTCTGAAATAATGTTTTTGAAAAAGAGGATTTAGTCTCAGTTGAAAAAGAACAAATTGCGGGGGACCGAAAATTAAAAGTCTGCAAGTTGCTGATGGAGCAATTAAATCATTTGTGCCCAACTTGGCCCGTTTGCAAAGACTCTCCACATGAATGCGATCACAATTTACTCGACGACTATTTCTATTTGAGCACGGGGGACTGTAAATTATAAAACTAACATTTTATCGCACATCTTCTCTCAAGCTGAATTACAAATGTAATTAAACTGAACCCAAGTGGTTTGACGTTTGTCCGTGAGTTGTTCCAACGAAAACAGATTTATTAACAGCTTAATTAAATGAAAAGCTTCTGTTCGATCGAACCACGCTCGGGGGATGAATGATTTTCATAATTGTCAAATTTCGTTGTAATCAAAAGCAAGGAAATGGAAGGCGTGTTTTTGTTCGAACATTGAGATGAGGCGACGGTGGGAGGGGACAATTTTCTATAATTCACGAGCAAAAAAGAGATTGAAACGGTAACAAAAGATGTCTTCTTTTAATTAATACACTTTATTATAATACTGAGTCTCGATGAAATTAATAAAGCGTTCATCATAATATAAAAAGATGTGCGACAAATAGGACGGTCGTGCAAAATCATTTCTCAGGACAATTTCAAATCTCAATGAAAAGTTACAAGAAATTATTTAAATTATCGGAAATAAAAACTTGTAACACGACTCGCTGGATAGGATTTTGCAAAACAGAAACAATTTTTGCATCCATCTGATAAACAAGAAAAATAAAAAAAGATGAAGAAACTAGAGCTGGAACTAGAGGGTGGAATCGAAAGTGTAGATGAAAGGAGGAGCAGTTGGGAAGGGCGAAGTTGTTTGTAATTTTGAAAAGCAGCTTTGAAAATTGATTGGAGCTTTGACAACGATACAAAATGGAACAATTTTGGGGAGCCCTTTGATTCTGGTAGCTGCAACAAGCTGATTCGGATGGGTGATCGGGGCTGGACGGATCTTGGGAGTACGCGGGCGCGGGAGGAGAACAAGGATATTGATTGGAGGTGCGAGGGAGAGAGAAAAGGCGAGGACATGCGCGCCGACGACGCCCTACACCCAGCATGCCGAGTGCGACACTGCGGTCAAAGCACGACGAGTGCTTCCGCGGACAATGTCGCTCTGAATTCGCAGTCAGCAGTCCGTGAGATGTCCGACAGCGACGGCACCGCCAGTCCGCAGCTCTCCTGCGAGGAGTGGCCCGTGACCAAGGACTGGCTCGAGAATCTGCTCAACGAATACCACGGCGCGGGCTCCCACATCGCCGTCGACGACTTCTCTTTGCGCCCCGGCTGCAGCGCCGAGGACAGCGTGCTCAGCGACATCCTCGCGGTCAGTGTTGAGTATCGCACCCAGCCCGACGACACCAAACGGGAGCTCAATGTCATTGTCAAACTCCTGCCACAGGATCCGTTCAATCGCTTCTTCGTCACCGAGGCCCAGTTTGACCTTAGGGAGATCAAGTTTTACACCCAGGTTTGTCTGACTATCAAAACTAATTAATCAAAACAATAATAAAAAAAAAAAAAAAAAACAAGTTAACAGATTCGTCACAAATTGGTCATCTTTGTCAGTTCAATTTCATTCATTTTTTTTGTACACTTTGCATTTATTGGCTTTCAATTTGAACCGAGGGAAATTAGCATAAAAAAATTGCACTCCAGTACTTTCATCTGTATTCCGTGCAGGTTCACAGTGCAACCATGATAGCACACTTGTGTGTGAAGGTTGCTTCATTTATTGAATGCGATTTCTATAAAATTATAATACTTTGAACGTATCATGACACCCGGTGATTCAAGGTTGAGCCATATTATTTATCATTATTAGAAAAGTTTATCGGTGTTCGGATGCGCGTTCAAGGCTGATGTCTGGATTCAAAGGAATATAATTTATGGACTCGATCTGACGGTGTAATCGATTTCACGACATTTACGATCCTGAACGGATGCTTTACACTCGTCCAACTTTTCCTCGCTATGTCGTATTGATATCACTTTCGACTTTTCATGAGCTTTAGATCGACCTTTGTTAACGCTGACTAAAAAGGTTCTCGGTCACAATGGCTTTTTCAACCTTATTATTTCGCTCGCTTTTTCTAGGATGAATAATTAATAACCAGTTGTTTTTAATGGTTCTCTTTGAGCTTCCCAGTCGGGGTTGCTCTCTCGCTCAAAATATTTGATTTCTTTAACATTTTTGGACGACTTCCAAAACAGCAATTAGAGTTCATAGTGGGAACACCAAAAGTTTGCCGGAAATGCTCATTGAGAACATTTCTTCTCAATGAAAAGTTGTAACACCGTTTCATTAATCACACTTTCTCAACCTGGGCCCTCCCCTAAATAACGATTTTGCAACACGAAATTAATATCATTTCCTTCAAAGTGACCAA
The DNA here is from genome assembly GCA_030522925.1 of Trissolcus japonicus. NCBI lineage: Eukaryota > Metazoa > Arthropoda > Insecta > Hymenoptera > Scelionidae > Trissolcus > Trissolcus japonicus. Next base: position 46,387 of record JAPYZS010000365.1, on the reverse strand, counting down.
TTTGTCTAGTTTTATTTTTGCGCATCTAATCAAACGACTGAATTTGTCATAGGTGGTTCCAGATCTGGAGGCATTCCAGAAGAAGCAGCTCTCCTCGCCAGAGTCATCAATCGAGTTGCCAATCCCAGCGTGCATCCACACGCATTACAGCGCCGGCGGTGGTACAGAAGATTCGCCCGAGCTGCCCGAGTCGTTCCTCGTGCTGGACAATCTGCGGTCCAAGGGTTACGAGGGTGCCGAATTTTCTCGCGGCCTAACCCTCCGGCAGGCGGAGGCTGCCCTGAGCGCCGTCGCGACCCTTCATGCCCTTTCGCTCGCGCTCAAGGTCAAGGAGAACTGCTTGCTCTCCGAGAGGTATCCCTTCCTCTTCCAAACCGCACGAGCCACGGATTCGTATCAGCAACTGGTGGAGCGCGGGTTGCCCCAGCTTGCTAGATTCCTCGAGAGGAGGCCAGGCTTGGAAGGTGTTCTGGAGGCTCTTCTGGCTCTAAGGCCCAGGACCAAGGAAGTGATAGCCGCGCTGCTGGCGCCCGAGGGCCCCCTGGCTCTCATCACGCACACCGACTTCTGGTCGAACAATCTCCTTTTCAAGAACGAAGACGACGGCAGCGTCAAGTGCGCCATCCTCGACTGGCAGATGGTCACGTACAGCCGGCCAACCAACGACATAGCCCTTCTGATCGTGAGCTCGCTGCCCACGGAGCTTCGTCGGAGACACACCCAGGCGCTGCTCGACAAATACTGGGAGGTGCTCACAACCACGGCCTCCAACCTCGACCTGGACATCCCGAAGGACCTCAACTACGACCGCCCGGATCTCGACCGCGATTACCGCAAGTCACAACTGCTGGCTCTGCTGCTGTGCGTGGGTTCGGTCGACGTCGCACTGGGCGACCCGTTGACAGAGCAGCGTCTCATCGACGTACTCGAGGACTTCCATAACGATGGCATCCTTGCCGCTGCGAGCACTGGCGACGTCGCAAACGAGTCTTAAAGTTTAGGACCTAGTTGGAAGCAGTATCGGGAATTGTACAAGTTGGACAAGCTGAAACAACATTCAATTTTGGATGAGAGGCAAATTTTCATCAGGCTTGTAATTAACACTTAACAGCCAAGTGCTATTAGAGTGGCGCTGCGGTCGCTTTTGCTGGTTTCCGTTGACTGCTTGGGCAGAGTGGAGCGATTACAGATTGCGCTCGTGTAGATTTGTAGACTTGACAATTGCTTTGAGACCGGACGGATGTGTAGTTACTGGACAAGTGCCACCGCTGAGCGTTTGCTGTGTTCGTGATTTGATTCTTCTTTCGTGTTTTCATCTCAATTTTTCATTGTCGACGGAATTGTTACTGTAATTCTAAACGTTTTATCTTGTGATTACCGTTTGTATATTTATATATATTATATATGACGAAAAATAAATACAATGTATACACCGACACTAAGACTTGCGTATCCGAAGACTTTATGTTTTATGCTCGATCATTTTGATATATAAATAAATGGTTCCATTGCACACCAAACGACTGTCAATGTATACTTTTCAGATGCGTCTTCTTTTGATTTCGTTTATCTCGAGTTTGTCAAGTTCACTCTGAGCCCTCAAATTTTGCAGAATTTATTGTTTGCTCGAAATAGTTGCGTTTTCTCTGCTGTGAACAAACAAATTCCGAAGAAAGTAATTTATAGACGGTAGTTGACCGGTCCGGAGCATACGATATTTCCATTAAATCTGTAACATCGAATCTAGGTGTACGGGCGTCTATTTATACCAGGCTTATAACTTTTGCTGCGACGATTAAACACAATTGTACACGTCAATGGCATAATCTATAGCGCGACAATTAAAATCTTACGAGATTGTTGCCAACTATTTGCCGGCACAATCTCAATCAACCAGGCACGTATTTTTAAAACATTCAGTTCACAATTTTACAAGCTGTATTAAATATAATCGATCAAAGTTGACGCTGATCTTGACATTTTTCCTTTTCATACAAAGTTAAGATTATAAATTGCTCAAATCAGTCTTTTTTTAGATGAAACTAAACAAAATTGTTAGTGGTATAATTAATCTAAAACCGTGGTCAATTAAATTTTGTACCAATTTGTTGAATATTCATATGAACACCAGCTGGGTGACATCCGATTATTTTTATAGCCGTTTTCAAATTGGCCCAAAATGTATTCGTACAAAATCAGTATACCAAGTCTTCGAAAATCCTCTGTGAAAGTGATTTAGTGTCACGGTAACTTTGAAAGTTGATTTAACATTTTGTCAAATTTCAAGCGCTAAACTTTCTGAATGTAAAAACGTGCGTTGCGTAAGTGTGTATATCGTTTTGCACTGGTACTCGAATGCTAATAAACTAGGCGCAAAAATATCTCTCGACCAGCGAGATTCCAAATGGAACAATTTTAGAAATTGCGCGCAACGATGAGAGTTTGCGATTATGTCATTGACTTTTAGATAATGTCATGACAAAACAAGTACATGTACAAAAGCCTACAAGCTTTCTTGTGACCGTTAACGGTTAAAGCACTGAGTCCCACGATTGCCAAAGGACTGAAAACGAAAACTCGACGAACATCCCACAAAGAAAGTATACCTTCAAAATGTATAAATTTTAATTACATAAGGTTTCATGAAACATTAATTAAGCGAATGAAATAAACGTTGGAAATCATAGGAGCTGTGTTTTCAATTTCCCAGTTATATGCAAATCGCGGACAATTTTATGGCCACGATTTCTCTGCCATTGGACACAATAATGCCGTGTCTCATTAGTCGAATGACATAATGCGACATTGTGCTTCAAACGTGATGCAAACTCGTGGATTTGCAAACTTCGATTGATCTTTTCATTTTTTTTTTTTTTTTTCGGAATTATATCCTTGAAAAGTAAATCAGTTTGATTAATCCAAAAATAACAAAATAATATATATACACGGATGAAATATTTGACTAAAAGATGAAATATTATTCAGAGGCTGGGTTTAAAAAGTAAGCCCGAGCATCGATCTGTCAACAGGACCGAGTCCAAGCAAAAATAACGAGCGATTTGAGCGGACGAAGAAAGGGGACGCGGATTAAATGTTCTGCGGGGCATGAAATGCCCTCGCGGAGCGTTTTCTGAACTCACCGATGCAGTCACTCCTCCCGCGATGAAGGCGTTCCTTTTGTGTTTATTCGCCGTTTCATAACGCATGTACAACTTCCGTCCCACCCAGACAGGAATTCCTGTAATACGAAGACATTTTTGAATTCGGTCGTTGATATCAATTTTTCGTCCTCTCGTAAATTGTAAAATCAACATAATCTTATGAACTTAACTATCTTGTTTAATTTACGGTAATGATACAAAAAATGCCTTTTAACTTAATTTCTTCATCTTCCAGTTTTGAATTATTCCTCGGGTAAGATTTTCATGCCAGGAAATATTGAAAATCAACTTTGAAAATAAGATAATTAAGTAAATGAAATTAATATTCCTCGGTTGTATGAACGATAAAGTTATGAATATTAATAAGACAGCGTGTAAGTCAGTGTGACTGATTTAAAACCAAGATATGATTTCCATTCATCATGTCAAGTGCACGACTTGCATTGAGCATGGTTTTGATTGGCGAATTGCAAAATAATGGCGTAACAATTTCTATTATTGATACCTATTATCATCGCAGGAACTGCGATACCAGCTACAAGGCCGATCCCCACCGGTGCTCCGACCAAAGTGCCGAGCTGCCACAAAATCTTCTTCTTTCTTGACCAGGGCTTCTTACCCCAAAATGTGCACCCAGAAGGACTAAAAGTGTAAAAAAAGATATTTAATAAATCAGATCAACACGTTTTAATTCCTATAAATAGGTTTTTTTTTCTAGTGCACGACTGCAATTACCTGAGATAATGGAGGTCACTTATTTCTTTCATGCATAGCCAACAAAACTCAGCCGTACAAACGGAGCAAGTCATGTGATTGCAGCTGCCATCATTCATTTTGACAATAAGAACTTGACACCTAGGGCAAGGTTTGATGTCATCACCTAAAAAATGAATAATAAAACTTTATCAGAATATGTGAAAAAAAAAACAAAATTAAATATAACCAGCTTCATTGTGTTTCAATTTGACTGAACCGTAAATGACTTATTCAAACTGTTTATTCGCTCAAAATAGACGAGACTTAATTTAGCAAACTCAGCAACCGTTTTCTCATCTACGTTTCTAAACATTCGCAAAAAACCATAAATAAAAATAGTAGATCACGCAAAAATTTCTTCGTTTTCATAATATAAATAGTAATCACAATCTCGATATATGAATCATATCAGATAACATTTCTGACATTATCATTTTAATATCTAAAGATAAAGTTCTCTAATTAGCGACAATAAATAGCGCAAATTAACTGAACGTACGATGTATTGAGTCATTTTGACTAAAACTCAACGACGAGCTCCGATCGTAATATTGCGAGCGCTGAGCTCGGGCAGCATCGCAAGTTTGGTTCGGGTGCCATCGTGCCTTGCAGTGATAACAGAAATAAGAGTCGCAGCCTGGTCTTTCGCAGCGCAATTTCGGGCAAGAAGCGCAGCCTGCCGCTATAACGGCAAAACTGCAGTCAGGAGCTGGACACCACCGTGCGTCCGGTTCCACAGCCAAAACTCGTCGCACCATGAAATCTTCGTATTTTTCCAGTTGAACTTGGTCGTTTAATATCATACGAATATCTGAAAACGTAGGTTCATGAATAAACATTGATTTTTAATCCAGTCGAAATGCATTCTAAAGGAGATATTGCCCCATTATTCGTTATTTTGATAAATCAAACTTTCCAGAATTGGGAATTTAATATTTTTGTCTATTTTTATAAATTCAACGCTGTCCGACGTTGGGCATATTTGTTTGAACATGATTAGAATACAAATTGTCTCGCACCATTTGGATGAAGAGGTTCCGAGCAAGCTGGGCAGGCGATGTTCACTCGCGATTCCGAAATTTCGACTTTCAAGTATTGCTGGAAGCAGTCGTAACAACTGCGATGGTGACACGACTGGATTATTGGAAATAACTCGATTGGTAATTCAGCCAGACAGAGAGGGCATTCCAATACTCCGTTCTCGCTGCTCTGAAAATAAAATTGCAAAATGTTAACAAGAGCTTTCAAAGTGATTGTGTCAGGTTCTGTTCAACTTTGGTACTTTTGCATTTAAAAGAAAAACAAACAAAATTGTTCATTACTTTGCCCGCAGTTGAGAGTACCGAGCCTTTACTTGAGGCACGTTGTAAGTCGTTGTGAAATTGAAAATGACTCGATCCATTGTTAGCTCTCGTCTCTCCCTTTTCTACGTCTTTATTCGTATCCTTGTCTGAAACATAAAACATCCAAATTAATTCATATTAATAAAATCGATCCAGTTTTAAAGTCGAGAAATTCGTCAAGTTGCAATTAGAAACGATTTTTTTTTCAATAAGATTAAACTGAAAAAAAAAAGAAATTAAAAATTGAAAATGAATAATAAAATCAGACCGAAATAATAATTAATGAAGAACAAAATTTATGAGATAAGAGTCATCGAAAAATTCAGATATCAACTGATTATTCATAAGATATTCATTTTGTGGGGAGAAGAGTCTTTCGTTCGTCAAGTTCAACTAAAATCGAAGAGACATTCAAAATAGAAACATCATTTTTACATTTTGTATCTTACTGTATGTCTTTGTCTCATTTCAGTCAATACTTTTACTTAGTTTGCGAAAGCGCTAAAAATGATATTTTATTCATCATGCGATCGACTGTGAAGTTCGTTTCGAGTTACAGTATTGTTATGATGACAAGTAATCAAGCATTCGTACAAATTTATTTCTACAAATTCATCAACAAAAGTAAATTTGAAGTACTAAATTAAAAGTACTGAGTAATTTGTCACAACCGTTGAATATAAACTAAAATCAGACCTTTGCATTCGCAAAACAAGATTCTTCAATTATGAATATTCCAATATCAAATAAATTTGTTTACTAAATGACGTAAAAAAAATCTAAAATATGCACTATCGGTGTAAAATTATAATCCATATCAAGCTGTTCTAGTTTTTGCAAATTTATTATTTCTCGACGAAATGAATTTCCCAGTGCTTAATACAGTGCCAAATCAATTGTCGGTAACGTGTTTCCGACAACTTTTTGGAATTCCAACAATTAAAATGCAAATTCGTATAATCGGACTTACATAATCGATGCTGGTTTAATTAGTATTCAAATTTTCCAATTACTATGAACTTGAAAAATTGAAATCAATTCGTTTTGCGATGAACATACATATGATGAATTTGTATTTATTAAAATTGGAATTCAAAAAAATATGTGAGCAATATTAATTTAAACTGAAAAAGTGATGTTTTCAGAGATGTCACGTGTGACGCAAACAGTCGCAAAAGTGTCACATGGTTACGAACAATGCAAAAACCTTTTGCAATTGGAAACAGGAACAGTGCACTTTGTTTGCCTGGCGCACCATTGTCAAATGTTTATCTGAATTATGCAAGGACACGGCGGTTGATATTTAAGACCATATAAATCAACTGAAAAGTGGAATTAAAAAAACGGTTTTTGCACGCCACTGAAATAAAAAATTTCATTGAAATTTTTCGTTATTGCATCAAACTAGCTGTAAAATTTATTTCACGTCCAAGCAAAGCACTTTCTGGACGTCGTAACATGAAAGTTGATATTTCTTCGGTTACATAAGTGATTACAATAATACCTATAAGAAAAGGGGGAAAAATTCATATACGAGAGACGTATCATGTTATGCTAATTAATACTCATTTGCTAATCAGCGTTAATGCGTTTTGTTTACTTATAAATAGACGAGGGGGAAATGGAATTTAATCTGTCAACTCTCGTTTGAAAGTTATCACTTTTACTCTTTCATTGAAATATTCATGTTGGAAGAAAATTGTCTTAACTGATTTCATTTATCCTCCCAATCGAATTTCAAGGTTACAATTTTGTTTCGACACATTTATATAATCAAAAAAATGTGTTTCGATTAACAAATTAATTGATCATCGAATAAAAGTTTGATTGATATCGAAATGCTCAAACACGAGTATAAGACAAGTTGACATGTGATGTTTACAGTGACCTTACTTGGGCTTTTGTTTATCGTGCACGTTGACTTTACATGAATTTTTCCACATACTAGGAAAAAAAAATGATGACAAAAACAAAATCGCCAATTAAAATAAACCGACGACAATTAGTTAGCTGAGAAAAAACACACTTGTCAATATCGATGGTCGTGATAAAATAAAACGATTTGAGATTGTTTCGCTGTCAATAAATCAACTCTGTTTGCAGGAACCTAAAATCATAAGAAAGTGTCATTGAGTTGACAAAATTAAAAAGAAACGTGAATGATAAAAGTGTCCTGCGTTTAAATGATCAACGTGATCCCACATTTATTTTTCCTAACAGATTTTAAATTTATTTGCGCATAATAAATACAACACAATAACAATTATTTTTTTTATACATTTCAAATTGTTTGATCAAAATTATTTGATTTGATTTCGTCGCTGTGACTCTTATAAAGCAGAGTAAAAAATGTGAGTCATGTTTTTGCGCTACAATCTCAGCATTTGTCAAGATTGTTATTAAAATGTAAACAAAAGGTGGATAATTATACAGACCTTTGTTATTTCTGCTGGTGGGTTGTCTGGATATCCTTCTGGCGATAATTGGACTTGAGTAAAGTAACCTTCTAAGAGAGAACCTGGGGAAGAGTCGACGAGGTCTCGGGACTGCATTGCAGGCGGTTGCGCCACTTTCGCTTTCCTTCAGCATTGTTTATTTTAGGGATTCGCGTGGCGGATCATGAACTGTAGCACCACAGAGAACGAAGGAACCAAGCGACGAGATGGATGGACGGACACAAACTGGCGATGACGCGCGGACGAGATCTCCGTCAGCAGAGATGACTCATGTTTGCGGCGGACTAGCGAAAACGCAACTTGTGACTAGTTTGAGCAGGCTAGCGCGAATCAGACCAAGCCTCCTCGTCGGCAGACTTCGTGCTGCCCAATGAAGCCACGCTTTGTTGGTTAACAAGTCTTCCGACAACGGCAGCTGACGACAGCTGACTGCTCCATTAATCACGTTAATCGTGTGCTCTCTTTCCCTCTCTCTCTCTTTCTCTTTGCACATACACAATTTTCCAAATGTACCAACAAAGACAGACTGTTATACGATGCGAGGGCGCTTTGTTATTTTTGTAACCAAGGACTCTTTCTATACCACTTTACACTTCTGCGATTGCAAACTTCTCAATGAGTGTGGGAGGAAGGGTACGAGTCAACTTTTTTGACGTCTATACTTTTTGTTGATTTATTTTGTTTTCTTATTTTTTTTTTATTTTCTCACCCAAGTTTGTTGTTTTTGTTTGACGTTTTGCCTCCGAGAGAGAAGATAAGTTTGCGGTAGGGTTGGGTGAATGAATGCACGGCTGCCAACTTGAGATCTGCAAACGATAAATAATAATGATCATCATCATAATGATAATAGTAATAATAATAAATAAATATTATGATCACTTTAAATACGTATTGCAAATTCGCAACAATTCTTTTCAGGTTAGGATTACTTGCAAAATACAATTTGAAATATAACGCACGCAAATATTGGCGATTGTCTCACTTCAGCACGATGACAAGACGAAGAAAACTGCAGTCAACTGAAAAATGAAATTGCCATTTTATACCTTAACACTTTTCTTTTGTACGTTAATTACACTATTTAATTATTATTGTTCAATTTATTTAAAACTGAATTACTTAGTTATCGTTTTATTCTGCTTTATTTTTAAACTTCACAACAACCAATGGGTATATCTTTATACGAATCATCGCAAACAATAAAACGATTCGGCGCGAACGTTGCCGAAAGAAATACGAATTTTAACAGGCTCGTTCACGTGTTTCAATTTTAAAGTTCCGTTGACTATTGACTTGATCACTTCGGCAGAAGTTGTAGAATCAATTACATTGATCAAAATTCTGATCTTTTTATTGTTTTTAAACACCTACCAGTTTTTAATCAAAAAGGTGAGTTCTCATATATAAAAACAAGAAAAGAAAAATTAAAAACAAAAACTATCTTATAAACATTAATTTAATATTTTTTCAATTGTTATTTTTAAATGGATGTCTCGTTAACAACCCACCAAAAAACTTATCAGAAAATGTGAACACGAGTCATTTTAATTTAATTATATTAAAACATTAAAATGTTAAAAATTAGCTTTTGATAATAAATACTTTTCATAAATGAATATTCTATCGAAATTCATACAAACAATGGAAATATTACGAAAAGTACAACATCAGCGCAACCAAAAGTAAATCTTCATGACCTTAAATATTATGTGTCAAAATAAACAGCCGAAAAATTGAAAATTTAGTCAACATAATTTGATTTTTGAAACCGATGAAACCTCTTTGTTCGGCAGCATTTTCACAACTCGAATAAAAAAGATTGGGAGAAAAGTCATTCAAATTGATAACACATTTTTGTAAAAAAACAAAAAAATTGTAATTTTTCAGCCAAAATGCCTGCAGCAGATCAGTTCAGCCGTTTGTCGAAATTTAAAAATAATAGCCGACTCGAGGTGAGTATATATTATTTTCAGCAAGAACTTTTCAGTTAAATAATTCATTGACATTGTACAGACGAATGTAAACAAATGGACATTATTTACAGGAGTCTCGCCGAAAAAGATCGGAGACGACAATAGAGCTGCGCAAAATGAAAAAAGATGTCCAGCTTCTGAAGCGTCGAAACATCAACTTGGAACAGTTTCACGAAACTCCGAGAAAAGATGAGATTGTGATGGACGAGATGGTCATCGGCATGGAGTCAACTGACCCTGACATTGTTTTGGAAGCAGTACAATCATGTCGCAAAGTTTTGAGCCGACAACATAATCCCCCAATTGATATTATGGTCGAAAAGGGAATAGTACCAAAGTGCATTCAATATTTGAAATATATGGATAGGTACGATCATATTGTTTTCAACATTCTAATTGAACGTTTGATTCAAATTGGATTATTATTATTTTCATATTATTAATTTCAGACCAAGTCTTCAATTCGAAGCAGCTTGGGTGTTGACAAATATTGCATCTGGAACCAAGCAGCAAACCAAAGTAGTCATCGAGAGCGGAGCTGTCCCAGCGTTGATAAAATTGTTGGAATCTAGCCACATGAATGTCATCGAGCAAGCGGTCTGGGCCTTGGGAAACATCGCTGGTGACGGTCCTGAAGGAAGAAATGCGATTTTCGATCTAGACCCTATGCCAGCTCTTGTCAGGTTGTGCAGCGCTGATGCTACGGTATAAATGAGAAGATTTCTATGTAATTGATTCATTTTTTTTTGTTTTTTGTTATAAAAAAATTAATTCTTTTTTACTATTTTCCAGTTGTCATTAATCAAAAACACTGTCTGGACAATCTCAAACCTTTGTCGATGCAAAGATTCTGATAAGATAGACAGGATCAAACCTGCTCTGAGACTTCTGAAAGAACTGCTGATGTGCGAAGAAAAAGATGTCATTGGTAATTTAAGAAAAATGAAAGAATAATTTTTATATAGACTTGTAAATTAAATATGATTATTTCTTCAGCTGACGCCTGTTGGTCCTGGTCTTACATCACCGATGGTACCGACGAGAAGATCCAGATGTGCATCGAAGCAAATATTGTTCCTCATTTAGTCAAAAAATTGGAGAGTACTGATCCGTCCATTTTAACACCAGTATTACGGGCTATCGGAAACATAGTTACAGGCACAGATACGCAAACTGATATCGTCATCAACAGTGGTGCGCTCAAACATTTGAAAAACCTTTTGTTTCACGAGAGGCGCAATCTCGTCAAAGAATCTGCTTGGACCATCAGTAATATCACTGCAGGAAACAAGTCGCAGATTCAATCTGTCATTGATGCTGGACTGATCACACCTTTGCTTAATGTCATGCAGAATGTGAGTGTGATTTGAAACATTCAAAAATTATTATGAACCTTTTTTTCTTCAATCCATTTCAATTTTAATTATTTATTGTCATTGATCGATCTCAATTTGTTACAGGCTGATCCAAAATCCAGCAAGGAGGCTGCGTATGCAATTATGAATATCACAACAGGAGGTTCTGTTGAACAGATTGCATTCCTTGTTCAGTCGGGCGTTTTCACACCTCTGTGTGAACTTTTGGACAGTCCAGACAGCCAAGTCACAGTCGTTGTGATGGATACTTTAACAAACATCTTGAAAATCGCAGAACAAAAAGGTGAACTTGATACAGTGGCTCTGATGATTGAAGAGTGTGAAGGCCTGGATAAGATTGAACATCTGCAGCACCACGAAAACAATTTGATTTACCAGAAAGCTGTCGCTATGATTGATACATTCTTTTCAACTGGAGAGGTATACAAGAAAGTTTACGTACAATTTGTGATTGATAAAGGATGTTGAAAGTATAACTGTATTAATAATGCATTTTTTGTGTCTTTAATTTTCTTCACTAGGGAGTCGATGAAAATTTGGCACCTACTGTCACAGCTACTGACGGCGAGACTGGCCAATTACAGTTCAAAGTAGCTGATAATTCCACTGTTCAAGGATTTCGCTTCTGATAGGCCTTCTTTTCAAGTTATGGAATTGTATATAAGAGGCTACAACAAAGCTCCAAGAGCTTCCTGAAGACTGCTGATCATTTTTTTTTGTATTTTTTGTAACAATGTGCTTTATATATGCGACTGAGTCGGCGGATCATTGTGAAACTACCATGAAAGTTATTTCAATCCATAATATTTATTTGATTAATTTATTCGATTCTTTTCTCAAATTCAAATCAATAAATAAGCTGGCATTGTATTTAGTTTAGATGAAACGATGATGCAATGATGATCATATTCTTACTTTTCTCATGTATTGATAAAATAATTTTATAAGTACGATTAAATTGTGCAAAACCCATTTCATTTGGTCATTGTAGAATTTTTCTATTGAAAATTAAGGTCCATTAACTGCAATATTATTTCATTCTTATTGAGTGTTTCATTGAAAAAAATACTTATCATTAATCAAAATAATTTATTTTTTTGCACATAATATAAAGTATAAAAAACGTTTTGTAAGATACAATAATTAATTTCCGGAAAAAGGCACAGCATAGTAACAAAATATAATTATTTCTATACAGGGTACCTTTTTTGGGAAACACTTGTATTTGTGTCCACTTCCTAAGCACAGTAAATTATCGCACCACGGTGGTTCATCATAAAAAAATCATAAACTAGAACACGGACAATAAATTAACTTGCTACACTTATTACATTGTATTTACAAGTTCTGAAAGTGGTGAGTTTGCAGTTATCTGCCCTCGAAGAAATCTTTGACCTGAACTTGTTTCAATGACAACTCAAAGAGACGTTTTCGGATTGCAGTGTCGTAAACCAGTGGGTTCACTGGAAACTCGACGCAGTTGTTGATATAAACCATTGAATTATTTTGCACCGACTTATTTACAGCCGCAAATACTATCGGGATTGCTCCTTGAGCCGAAGTCTGAAACAGAAAATCAAATATAAATATTTGTTTAATTTTTTTTCTAGTTAATTTATTTATCTTCAAGAAGGTTTTTGTTATATTACCTTGAACAACCACCTGATGACCCATCTAACATGTTTCAACCACGTGGTGTCAAACAAATCAGTATTCACCACTCCCGGATGGACAGAAGTTGTGGTAATGTTCAACTTTCTCTCAATGAATTGCTCTTGCAACGTTTTTGTAAACATTGTTTGTGCCAATTTGCTTTGTGCATAAGCTATGCTCGTTATGAAATTTTTTCTGTAAAAAATGGAATTCATAAATGATGTTGATATAATTAGCATTATTTCCGTGGCTGTGAGGAAAAACCAGTTAAGTGCTTTCTTGTACATATAAGTTAATAACTTATTTTACGTTGTTTTTATTATCTACTTCTATAAGACGAACTCAAAGAAGTGTTTCTATGGGGTTCAAAAAACTATAATTCACATGTTTCAACATTATTCAGAACTCTAATTTTGTTTAAACAAATGTTTAAAATTTTATTTTTTAATGTTTTCAACTGGTAGTTAACTGGATTTTCTTCACAGTCACAAATTTCATACTACATATGAATTAGAAAATATTTGTATTTTATCTCATAGTGGGACTAACTTTTGATTGATATCGTCAAAGTCAATGTTGCCCAAAAGATGTGCACAGGATGAGACATTCACAATTCTCGCATATTCATCTTTCGTGCCTGCGGCTTTCAATAGTGGCATCAACAGCGATGTCAATAAAAAATGTGACAAATAATTCACCTCCCACTGTGCCTCGAAGCCATCTTTCGTTTCATTATAAGGCGAGAACATTATTCCAGCTGAAAAATAATCAGATGGTAAGTCAAAGATAAGATGAAAGAGCAAATTTCAAATATCAGTTGTACTTTTTTAAAAATTTTTTTTTCAGATCAAAAAGGAAATTACAGTTTGAATGATTTTTATAATGTGTATATTGAAGTGATTTGAACCTTCCTTAAGAAAAAAATTGATTAAAATTGAATGATTTGATGAAAGGCTAATTGAGTGCAGAGTTCCTTTGGGGATTAGCGTGTACGATGTCACTGTTAATCCCTGGAGAAATTTTGTCAGTGCGTGCAGACTACAATTTTATTATGAATGAGAAGGAGCAAAAACGTGTTTACCATTATTTATGAGGACGTCAACTTTATCGTAGTATTTCTTCACTTCAGCCACAAAATTTCTAGTCGAGTCAAAGCTAGAATTGTCTAAAGCAAGGACTTTGGTGCTACCTGTTGTCACTCCAGAATCACGAATTTCTTTAACAAGTTTTTCTCCAGCGGTTTCGTTTCGACATGCTAAAATAGAAGAATGTTAAAGTTTTATTGATCGTTATAACCGACATGGGAAAAATAAGTGACTTAACATTTAAATTGAGAAATTGATTTTATGCAAAATATATAAATAGTTAAAAAATAAAAGATCAGTGAATATTTCGGCCAAATGATAATTAAATTAAATTGCAAATACGAACGTTTTTAATGAAAAAATTTTAAAAGTTTGAAATTTTTTTTAATGAGAATTTTTATTAAATCTATTAACAACAATAGATGCATCTGTTTTTTGTACATTTCAAGCTCTTGCGGAAGTGAAATTTATTGTTCAACAGGAAAAGACCTATTGACATAAGTGAAAAAAAAATATAAAGAAGAAAACCAATTTCCGAGCAAATTTCAGTCAATGTAATAAATTGAAGAGTTACAGTAGTAAATAATTCTTTATAGAATGGCTTATTTTGTTTCACCTATTATAACATCTGCTCCACATTGTAGCAGCATCTTCACAACAACTGTTCCAATCCCTCGCGATCCTCCTGTTACAATTGCTACTTTTCCAGTCATGTTTGGCAAATCTGAAAATATCAACAATTATTTTTTAATTTCCACACCAGTTCGTTTATTTAATCATTAATTAAATCTAAAAAAAAAACTAATATTTTTCCAATGTCGTCTTTTCTTCAGTTCGGATAAAAATTCACATATTTTTTTTAATTTGTTCGTTTATTTATTTATTTTAATGAAATGCTTTTAAAAAATTTATTCTCCTGAAATAAACATAGAATCAAATAGCATAAATAAACGTTCTGGATTCAAACAACATGTATCACAAAATAATGTGGCGTGGACTGAAATCGATACGAAATTAATTCACTAGCTCTCTCAAATCTCTTCACGTAATCTCACGAAAATCATATCAAAAGACCTAGTTTCTAATGCCAACCCTACACTTAAACTTAAATCAGAGATGTAATCATCAAAGCTGCGCCCTTCAAAATGTGTCACACGCGGTTATCATTATTTTACAATCATCAAAACGTCACAGAAAAGACTAATAAAATGAAAAGGGAAATCGGCATTACAAACATCAATGAAATGAACAATTGTCATGTTTTGTTGACAGAAAGCAAATGTCAAACTCACCTGTTTTGTTTTGGTAAATAAACATATAGTCGTACAAGATTTCTTTGACAGCGAGAACATTGTACATGAGATCGTAAAGCGCAGTTTTGATCGCATGCTTGCCCTTTTTCGTGTGCAGGAAAACGAAAAACGACGCTGCCAGTGTGAGCGCCGAGCCCAACACAAATATCATTTTGTTAAGGAGTCACGTGTATCTTTTAACATAGACCTTGTTCCTTGCGCAGTCAGAAAGCGACTGTGAAAGTGCTCAAAATGTTGCAGGCTCAGAGCAGCGTCCCAGCGAGCCTCCCATGCCGCCAGTGGCTCTCATTCGCTTCTTTCTCATTTTCTTATCCATCATCATCTCTGAATCACAACCTTTTCTTTTGAAATTCAACATAAAGTCCACGGCAAATCTAAAAACAAATTTATTCGTCATTATGATTGGCAGTGGAATCTATTATTATTTATTGAATATCACTTTTTTAATTTTTTATCAAATTGAAGTACTGATGAACAAATTTCTTAATAAACAAATAAATAATTTACGAAACGAATTTCAACTTTCTTTAGCTTCAGTCCCGACGTGCGAAGACTTTTACAGTTTTCTTCACCGCCACTAAAGGGAAGAACTTTCTTCAGCAGAACTATGAGAAAAAAATTACAATATTTGTTTTTTTTTTCGATTTCACAAAATTTATAGGTCTAAAGCTGTGTCGATGAAACTGAAAAATAAATAATTGTAAAATTATTTAAGAAATGAAATATTTTGAAATGGTAAAGTAATAGCACATTCAGAATGTTTATTGAATGAAATTTTCCATCTAGAATCATCAAGGTCTGCTTTTCCTTTCTATATTCTTAGCATTAGTAGGTTACTAGCATCAGCTACTTTCTCTCCTATCTACGAAATGCTCAAGTTTTCTCATTTTGTATTATTGCAATTTATATTTTCTATCTTAAATTTAACTTTTCGTTGTGTAATTCATTCTTAACTTATTATTTCCAACTTACTGGCAGATACGAAAATAGAAAACAAAAATGTACATTGAATTGAACGTGGTGTGCAGAAAATATTAGATTTAGATCACTTGTATCCTGAAAGATACGTAAATAACAACTATTACCTTAAAATAAGCATAATGATCTATTATTAAAAAAGTGGATAGTTATATCTTATCCGCTTTGTTGAAAATGAATTTTACATGACAAAAAAACTAATTTAAATTTTTCCATTATTTTACATTTTACGTTTATTTATTCATGAATTCATTGCATTATTCTTTTAAACATTAGTTTTAATATATTATTAATTTTATCTAAGAGGTATAAATAATGTGATGAATAATATTAAAACTCATCATAATGAAAATTAATATCAAATTTGATGTCGTAGAAAATAAACTAATGAATATAACAAATATACGTAGTTGGTTTAATTCAAAGTTCATCTGTAATTTAGATTAATAATAAAAAAAAATTAAAACAAGTTGTCATTGTCACGGCAGCCAATTAATTTCGACTGGGAACTCAAATTAAGTGAACCAAATATACCGTCGAATATAAATCTAGGAATAAGCATGGTAAATGAAACACGCATTTTCATGAGATATAATTTGGTCTCTTTACTCCGTTACGATACTAAGTCTTACAATTAGTAAACCTGATACAAATATATTCTGTGCCGGCGCGATTTGTACTCATAAATATTCTCCTTTATTACTAGTATTTATTATTTTGAGTCGAATAATATTAATTTTTTCCGCATTCATTTTATATTCGTTTTTTTCATTGTTCATTGAACTTATGTCCGCAAGCGATCCCCAATCGAAGTTCGATATACACAAATTCTTTTCCAAAATTTTGTTTGGCTTACACACACGCAGCCTTAAATAAATGACAATATCACACTTAGAAATGTAATTACACCTACAGTCTAAAAGTAAATGAAATAAAAATGTTGAACGTTTGAGCGGAACTATGAAATGTTTGATTAATCATTTAATATTCGGAGAAAAGAAATAGGAAGATCCCAAGCTCGAAGAATATTGTAGTGATTTTGGCACAAAAGTCGCGTGTTCTTTGGTATGGTATTGAATGGGAAATGGCAAAACATTGCGAATGCTCGGCAAAGTGCAAAGTTCAACGATTCTTTGTTGCTTTGCAATTAATTAAACAAATGTCGCCATCCCGTAACTCATTTGTAAAATGTACTCGTGCGCTAATATAATATTCCGTGAATTAATCTTATATAATAATCGTGACTAGAAAAGACATTGTATATTCCTGCGCCGATATATAATTAAAACTACTGTTAGGCATTCAGAGTTCATTACTTTTATTGGCTATTTGGTTCCTGGATCGTCCAAACGATTCTTTCAATTTTGCAATTTTTGAAAAAGTATTTTTGATTTTTCCTTTTTTTTTTAATTTTCTTAAAAATTGATGGGACAAACTTTTGACTATCCAGGAATGAATCTTAGCACTATTTAAGACGCGAATTATATGCATGGAGTATTCGACTGGTTATACATACTCGAAATAGAAGAATATAGGCTACAGGCTAAGTAACAATTTATCAACATACATATCACAAATATATTCGAACGCAAAGATACAATTTTCAGCGGTGATTAATTTTTTTTAAATTGTAACAAAATATCATTATAAAATTAAACATTCTTGAATAAACATTTTGTAAAATAAAAATAAATAAGTAAATAAATAAAGAGTAAATTCGAACGATCGTGACAAAAATATTGCTTCATAAGTATCAGAATCATTATGATGAGAAAAGATCACACGTGATGTGTCGAGTTTACAACTCTACGAATTTGATTTTCACTTGATTATCCTTTACAAATTGTCTTCAAAATACGACTTTCGATTTCAAAATACAATACATCTTGTCTTAGTTTTAGTTTTTGTTTTTCTGTATTGCACCCTCCCTCTTTCGACACGAGTCAAAATTTCATACATCGTATACGAAAAAATCTATTACTTTTTCTGCTTCATGCAAAATTCAAGTCTAATTTGATAAATACGTATAAAATACACTGTACTTTTAATACACATTTCGATTTATGAACGCTTAAATCGCACAATAATCTTTTGTACCAAAAGATCATCAGTTTCTAAAACTAATTTTCACGTCAAATTTAATTTGTTCAATAAAAATTTCAATTATTGTGCGATTTCCATGTAAAGAGTCAATATTCTTGCAGGGCAGTGCATATGAAATTCTTACTTCTGCTATATTCGAGTGAGTTAGACGTTTGATAACTGCAATAAAAACTTCTCATGAATAATAATAAAAAACAATTGGTGAAAAGGATAAGATGTAGGTCAAAAAGTGCTCTGCAAGAAATGTTCATTAAAAGTTGCGTCGGAATTATTATACAATGTTTACACTTTCACTGTACTTTGGATTTAATTGTCATTCAAAATTACAACTGTTTTTTCTGTTCGTGACAATCTAAGAATATTTCATTTCTACTGGTATAAAAAATTTTGAGGTTGATCTTTTGATTTTCTAATGCGAAAGATATTTTTTTCGTGTTTATGATATATTGTGTTTAACATTATTTGAACATTTTTTTGATTGAATTTCAAATAATTGTTCTAAAAATTTTCAATATCTACTGATAGCAAAACAAAATTTATACATAAAATAACTATGTAAGGACAAAGAAAATTTAAAGCTCACTAGAAAAATCTGAATAAAATAAGAAAATGTTTCAACAATTATTAAAAAATTGTACAAATGAAATATCCACAAAATAAAAGAAAAAAACGCAAATAATTGATTTTAATATAAAATAAAATGTTAAATTACGCACCATGGTAATTTTGTATTCAATTAACAATTATATTTCTCATCCATGTGTTAATAGAGCCATAAAAAAGGCACATATCACTAACTTTGAAAGTTGAATTTTATTCAACTAATATATAAAAATGAAAGTATGTTTGTAATAACATTACATCATATCGGATTACAGGTTCCGACAAAAGTGTCAGTTCTTTTGAAACATTTTTTTTGTGAATATTCCAAAACTCTTCAAAACGTACAATAAAAAGAACTGGTTTACATTTCTAAAATGCACAATTTCAACATATTGACTGCAACATGAAATGCATCATTTACTTTGCATCATTAGAGTTAATTAGACGTGCCTTTTTCATAGTTTCTATCTATCCGAGGACCCACCTCGATCTCAGTTTTGGGACCTATCTAATAATATCCTGAGTAATGATGGTACCCAGGTCGAGGGGGATGATAGGGTGAAGGACTAACAGGATAAGCGGGGTTGTATCCTGGCAAGGGGGGTGGAGGTGGCGACATAATTCGACCCTCTAAGACTTCAGGTACGATGTGCGGAGTCGCAGAGCTCGTCGGTTGCGGCGGGCTTGCAAGTATCCTGCTGCCAGAGGAATGCAGGTGGTGTGACCTGGTCAAACTCAGGTCCACCGTGTGTCTGCCTCCAGGCGTAAGATCGAGACTCACAACCCGGAGAACGTCGCTGTGGGGATACGGTGGCGGTGGTGGCGGCGGCGAGGGTATGGAATAACCACCGGTCCGACTGAGGTCCACAGTTTGTCGCTCGGACATCTCGTAGATGTGGTGGTAGCGGTTCTGTGACTGAGAGCCGAAGCCGTGATAACTGCGCGCCGACATGTCCAGGCCCTGGAGCTCATTTGGGTTCAAAACTAGGGTCTCAAAGTTGCCACGTTCGCGGTTAAATTCGGAGTCGAGGGAATCGTACTTGTAAGAACTGGAGAGATCTAACTGTAATGATTTTTCTTTTACGGATAAGCAAAGGTTTTGAGCTACTGAGTCACCTTCGTCGCTTGATAAATTGTCTGTTGATACCTGGAAGAGCGAATAAATTTGTATCATTTCTTCATTCGTGTCGTTTATTTTATTATACTTTATTTGGTTTATAAAATTAGATGTACCTGATGATGATGATGTAGATCTTGATAACGTGGATTAGGCGTCGCAGAAGGCGAGCCTAATTCATCCTGTTGTACATGAATGTAGCCGTTCGGTGAAGACACCCTCTGGATGTCCTCATGATGCAAATACTGTTCGATATTGTGCGTTCTCGAGGTGCTGATGTATTCCATAGGACGATGCAGATGGTAATCCATGTGCAAATGACTAGGAGGCGAATGGCGATTGTCGGGCGTGGGTGCAGGGGACATCAGCTCGTCCTGCTGTTGAATGTAAGAATCTAGGTGTGGCTCTGGCGACCTTGGGTGTATCGGAGACTGGAGTTGATTTGAGATAGGGTATAAGTGGGTGTCGCGATCGGTCTCCTCAAGAATCGGACTAGAGACAGCTCCGATTTCGCGTTCAGCTGCATCCAGTGCTGCTTCAACTAACAAACTGGCACTCGTGCTTTCTGGTCTGCGATATACACTCATGCTCAATTTTGTTTCATCGATTATGACTTGCGAAGTTAGAGCTTTTTCGTTTAGCTCTTTGCGCTCCTCTTCAAACTCATAGAGATCGGCTGAGGCGCTTGGAAGTTCCGGATTTGGAGGTGGATTAAATTCACCTGAAAACGAAAATCATATCGAAATTTTAATTCCACTGATTTTGGTCAAATTATAACTTTTCAATAACGCAATGAAAACAACAAAATTTTACCGAGCCATTTTTTGCTTCCTTTGCTCTGTATACGTGATCCTGAGTAAAGATCCACGTCTTCTCGTAGAGGATCCAATGCTGCTTCTATGCTTGTAATTGGCACTATAGATTGATTTTGTTGCAACGGTGAACTTCGGGATTCTTGGTTCAACTCGGATGAGTTAAATTTGTTTGGTGCATCAGCTGTTGCTCTGTTTGTTGAATTATCTAAACGTAAGCTTTCTGAACTACAGTCGTCTATCGATGGCACACTGTTGCTATTATCCTGTTATGAAAATACAATTATAAAATTACCAAAAATAACAAAGAAAAGTCACGAGACGTTTCAATTCAATTTATAAAAAGTTACCTGAGAATTTCTTTGGCTAAATCTAGGTGTTTTTCCACGGCCAGTGTCTTCAACGAGGCCACCACTGTACGCATCAAAAGTGTATGCTACAGATCGTTCAATCTTCGGCATCATCTCCTCGGTTAAACCGTGAACTTTCTTGTAATGAAACTGTAGACATTGTTTCGTCGTGAAGGCTGCTTTACAACCACTTTCTTTACATCTGTAACATCAACGATTGATTAACGATTCATCGATTTGTTTTCAACATTCAAGATTGTCTTTTAAAATAAAATTTACTTGAAAGGTTTAACTCCGCTATGTGTCAGCATATGAATTTTCAGATTGCTTTTGTTTTGAAACATTTTTCCACATCGATCGCAAGTTGCAGCCCCCACTACGTCTTTATGATGAACTTCCTTCATGTGTCTTTGCAAGGCAGCACGTGAGCCCAACAATTTTAGACACGATTTGCATTGGAATTCTCGAAGTACTTCTGACATATCTGAAAAACAAATACAGTTTATGAAAAAATATGAGATATGAAATCAGCTCGATACGTGTGACCGTTATTAAAATTTTTTAACTCACCACTGTGCATCCTTTTGATGTGCACCTTGAGCTTTTGTGGCTGACAAAATTTGCGACCGCAAAAATCGCAAAGAGGTCTTGAGCGCTGCGGATTCTGACTGCAGCCGTAAGTTCTGTGCATCTCAAGATAATTTAATCTTAAAAAGAACTTTTTACAATACTGACATTGGTACGCGCCACGGCCAGCGTGGAGCTCGGCTGCGTGCTTCACTATGTTGTCCTTTCCTAACACTACAGCGCCACATACCTGAAACCACAATACATTTTATAATAAAACAATGAAAAATCCATTGACAAAGCAATCGAAGTAAACTTTTCCCCGTCTTCTTACCTTACAGTGATACTTTCTTATAGTAAGACTGTAATTTGTATCATGGAATATCCAACAGTGAAGACGGTAGTAGATGGAATGTTGAAAGTTTAAATTACATCCACCGCAATCTGGAATGGAATCAAAATCAATCCTGATAAATTGAATTGCGAATAAATAACTTTGAAATAACAATTGATACATCAAAAAATACAAACTTGTCTTGTCCATTTTATTTTTCCGGTTCCATGCAGAGCACTGGGAATCCGCCCAGTAAGTGAGTTCCATCCCAACGGTCAAATTTTGAGTAGTAATTAAATACAATTCTCCCTCATTGGCGACCACGGTCGAAGTTCGATCTTCTTTCCTGTACGAAGGTCTGACGTACCTCATCCAATTGCTGTTCACAGGATTGGTTGTGCTTGTGTACGATGTTGTACCATTACTGTTTACCTGAATACAAAATAATCGAATAAGACTGACAGAAAAAAAACTCAAATAACAAAATAAAAAGAACTGTATCTCACCTCCCAAATATGCCTCATTGAAAAATCGTCCGGTATATCCATCTCCCTGATAGGTTTACCGACCAGAGGTCCCAGTTTTGCATAAACAGGCACAGGTTTCTTGACGTAAACCCCCAACCCATGTTTGGTGTTTGTCAGCCTCAGTTCAAAGCAATCTGGCAATGAATCCCTAGCAAAGATCGGTCTCTCCGGGTCGTTTGTTTCCACATTCTCCTCCCTCTCCACCTTGGATTTGGCTTTGTACTGTTCGGTAGCATTCGATTCCTCCTCGGACTCCGAAGCTTCTTCATTCGTTCGTCCGTATCCCTCGGACATGGGATCTTCAGATTTGGCAACTTTGATTGTCTCCTGACTGTTTCTGTGCTTCTCCAACCAGTCAGCTAAAGTTATTGCATCGTCAATTTTATACTGCGGAGTCGTAAGGGGACAGGCGTCCTGGAGGTGACGACTATTACAGTCTTGACAGAGCTTAATTTTGATCGCCAGTCTTTGGGGCTCGGTCAACGAGCCATCTACATCGTCGGGTGATTGCAGGTCTGGAACAACTGGCGAGTCTTCGAGTTGGTCCGTCTCTTTCTTTTCCTGAAATAAAAATATTTTATATTATCATCTACCAATAGCAACATTACAAATAAAACGCTCCGCATGATCTTTGTTAGTACCTGTAAAACAATAATCCCGTCCTGAGGTGCCTTTCTGACATCATGGTTCTTCTTATTTTTGTGCTCTCCAACATGTTTGTGCTTCCTCTTCCTATGTTTGCGCATCATCTCCTCATCTTCGTCGGTAGCCACGTTCTCCTCGCTCTTTCCATCTCTCTTTAACCTCTTCCTCCTCTTCTTCACCTTTCTCTCATCTTGAGGTGGGATTTGAACGTTTTCCTTGAGCGCTTCCGACGACAACAGAAGATTTTTCGGGTCCTCGTTCTGAGCAAAGGTCAGGTTCCTCTCTGAGCTGTTTTCCTGAGTCGTGGACTTGGAAAAGTCTTCAAAAATTTGCTTCTCACCGCCTTCCTCGATGCCGTTCACCGCTGTGCTCGTTGTCAGATCGTGAAACAACGAAAAGTCCTCGCTCTTCTCCAAATTGGTCCCGGATTCGAGGGGCTTCTTTTCCTCCTCCACTTGCTTCAGCTCGGATGACCTCAAAATCTCCTCATTGTCATCAGTTTGGTTCTCCGTAACGGCAAGTACCGACGGCTTCTCCTCAATCGAAGACTCATCTTTCGGTGACTCTTGGGAGTCGAGGTTTGACGTCTCGTCAGATTGCGAATTCTCTTCACGGTGTTTCTTCTTCTTACGCTTCTCCTTGTGATGTTTTGTTTTGCTCCGGTGGTGCTTGGAGCGAACGTGACCCGCCGCAACGTCTACATCCTCAGGTTGAGCTGATGGCACTGGTTCGCAAGGCACCTTGGGCTCCGGTGACGCGGCTATTTGTTTACGCGCACTTCGACGCAGGGGCTCGTCCACGCTCCCTACAGCACTTTCGCTCTTTGTTCGGTCGATGTCATTTTCCTTGTCGCAATCTTTCTCCCGGTTGGTTGGATCTGCACACTTGGCATCCCGTCTAAAAATAAATACAGAATCAATAACAAAATGAATTACAATCAAAAATTGTTATTAAAACAAGAATATCAAAACTAATTGAGCAATATGACCACAGTGCATCTTGTTTGTTTACAAACAAAAGGCATATTGGATCGTGTCAATGTTTACTCGAAAACACGAAGGGAAGATGAAGGAATAAAAAAACGGTTGCATATTGAGCGGACGGAAAATAAACACACGTGTGAACATTCAAATTGCAGCGCAATGCAAAATATCGACCCCGCGCGCTCTTGATTCGTTGGTTCCGAAAGATGGCGACGAGAGATGCGTTAGAGGGGGATCCCCGGGCGAGTGACAGCTGCACCATGTGACGGCGGGCAAATAGCGAGCAAATCGCGCGCTGGACAATGCAAAAAGAGAATGTTTTACCTGACAGTTGAGTCGGCAAGGTCGAGGAGGTAGAGAGCGAGGTCCTCGTCGCTGTGCAGACCAAGGCGCTTTTTAAGCGTGAGCCATCGTCTGCCATTCGAAACGCCGATGTGAACGCTGCGAAAGTGTTTGGTCCCGGGCTCGACTGCTTCTACTCGGCGGCATTTCCTCGCGCTGGTGGTCTCGCGCGCGTGCCGGGTGCCTTTTTTCGGCATCACTACATCCTTGGTCGCCAGGATTAAAGCGACCGCAGCGAAGGGACTGAGCAACACGAACCGATATTATTCTATCCTCTTTATGCTGCTCACCGCACCGCTCACCCACCCTGCCCGCCGCCACCCCTCGTCCAATACAACCGTCCTGTTTTATCGATCCCGACTTTTCTCGCAAACTTGACGTTTTCTTGCAACGCCCCCTCGCAAAATATATCCCTCTTTCAATAACAAATCATTTGTTTGTAAACAATTCGGTTTGTCTTTGGTTGCTTACGTTTTTTATTCTTGTTTGTTGTTGTTGTTTCAAATATTTTTGAAAATTGTTACTCATGTCAAAATTCAATAAATGAATAGTAAAATTGTGGTCAAATAAAAAATCAATTCATTGTTTTATGATTTAGATAAACTATTGATTTTTGATAAGTTACATTTTCATATTCAAATTTTTTTGTGTTGAAGGTGTGCTATATGAACTGAAGATCAAGACTCACTCAGCGGTGATCTTCGTTCCTAATTCGGCGGAGCATTAGGAATGCTCTTTATGAAATTTTCAGCAGAAAAATAAATATTGCTGACATAATTTCTTTGGATAATAAATTAAATATGTTTTTAATAATTTTGTCGAACAAATCGGCATTATTTTTTTATTTTTTCAATAGTTTTTAACATGTTTAATGTTAGTTCTATTCTGGATTAAAAACTTCATTACAAATTCAAAACAATTTTGAAGTTTAATTTTTTCAAGGACTTATTTAATTTCTATGACTATGACACTTTGAAATACTTTTTTAAATCTTTCGTGGTTGAATAATTCTTTAGTGAAATTCTGCAATTACAATAACTTTTTGAAATTTTCAATTCAAAAAAGTTTTCAAATTTTCTCTTAAAACATGAAATCACAGCTTTTTTCATGTTGATTAAATTTATTATATTAATTTAAATAAATTTTATTTTAGTACATTTTATCACTATAGTATCAAAGCTGTTTTTGAAAAAGTGTTTTAAAACTCTTACTCATCTTGTATTGTTCACAAAAAAGTTTATTTCTACATTAAACTACTTCTTAATTGTTTCAAACGAAATTTCACTTAGTCAGGGGAATTTGAATTTCGTTTCTATCTGTTTCTCATAAGTACTATCGGAATCAACCAATCCCCTGCGACTTACATCCATCTCTTTCTAACACACAGTTCCTTTGGAATCAAAACAAAACTCGTGTGTGCAAATGTGGAGTTCGTGAATTTATTGTACAAATTTGTATTTAAGCTAATCGTAATATAAAAACGAAATAATAAGCGTAACATTTTAAGATGTTTTAGATGTTCTAACGGTAAGATAAGAAAAAATAACAATCCGAGTTCAGTTTCACTGGTGAACATATATAACGGAATAGCAAATTGTGTGAATTATTGCCACAAGTAAAAAGATGCAATAAAAATTATAATTTTAAGGTTCAAAAGTAGGTATTAGGTGTAAATGATCATGGTTGGTGTTTTTATTTTATTTTAAATTAATTATTATTTTCAGTTTGGTTTGTCGAGGTCGAATGACAAGCAGTCGGATGAAACATGTCAGCTGGTTTGAACACTCTTTTCAAGAGAAACCGAACTTTTTTTATCAAGTACAAGAGAACAATTGTTCGGCTCTATTCGAAAACACAGGAGAATGCTGCGACAAAAAGTTATTCAGACACTGTTCTGCTCCCGCAGACTTCTTTTCCCATACGAATTAATGTTGACAAACGAAATGAATTAGACAATTATTTAATTGAGGTAACTTTAATCCTCTAATTAATTATCAGCTGTGCGTTATTAAGTAACTCCTGTATCACTTATTAATCTGAACCATTAAAATTAGAATTAAAAAATTAATACTCAACTTGCTTGTTTAAGAAATGTGGATTCCATGATTTATATAACTGGCAAAGAACTAATCTGACTGGGTCAGAGTTCGTTTTGCATGATGGACCACCTTATGCGAATGGAGAACTTCATATGGGACACGCAATAAATAAGGTATAAATTTGTTGAATTAAAATTAAAAAATTGTTCAAAGCGATAAAAAAATAACATTATATTAAAACGTAATATCTTTCCAGATATTAAAAGACATCACACTTAGGAATAAAGTAATCAACAGACATAAAGTTCACTATGTTCCCGGATGGGATTGTCATGGACTTCCGATCGAACTCAAAGCTTTAACTGCATCAAAATCGAAAGATGACTTGACACCACTTCAGATTCGCGAATTGGGTATAAATGCTTGAATAAAGCATTTAAATAAAGTGATGCTTGAAAAATATATTGTACATTGACTAACATTTTCACGTTTTAGCCAAAAAATTTGCACACGACACGATGGTTAAACAAAGAGAGGTGTTTGCATCGTGGGGAATTATGGCTGATTGGAAAGATTCTGGCTGTTATTTAACTAACAACAAATCCTATATAACTAATCAGTTGAAACAGTTCATCGAATTGTACGAAAAGAATTTGATATACAGAGATTTCAAACCTGTACATTGGTCGCCAGCATCCAAGTAAGCTTTGAAATAAAATTTAGTAACTTTTTTGTATTTAAATAAATAATTCATTTTAATATTCATTCAATGACATTTATAGAACAGCTTTGGCAGAGGCGGAATTGGAATATCGAGACCACGAAAGCACTTGTGTTACTGTTCGCCTCAAAGTAGTCCAATTACCTCCATTTTTGTCTCAATTCAAGGACA
The DNA here is from genome assembly GCA_030522925.1 of Trissolcus japonicus. Taxonomy (NCBI): domain Eukaryota; kingdom Metazoa; phylum Arthropoda; class Insecta; order Hymenoptera; family Scelionidae; genus Trissolcus; species Trissolcus japonicus. The sequence continues at coordinate 18,979 of JAPYZS010000365.1, read as the reverse complement.
AACGAATTTATGCTCTGACATGGACAACAACACCTTGGACATTGATAGCGAATCAAGCTCTAGCTTATTCTAGTTCCAGTGAATATTGCATGGTTGAAAATAGTCAAGGGGATTGTTACATCCTTGCTCAGGAGTTGCTGGAAAGTAATAAAGAGAAAATTGGTGAATTCAAGGTTCTCACCACCTTCCCAGGTATCAACTTTGGATTTCGTTAACTAATTTTATCGTATAACTAAATATTTCAAATCAGTCTTCCAATTGCTTTTCCAGGAAGCGAACTTGCTGGGACAAATTATTTGCAACCGATGACAGGCGTCGGTTTACAATTTTTGCCAGCGAAACATGTCAATACTACTCAGGGCACTGGTTTGGTTCACACAGCTCCAGCGCATGGTTCAGAAGATTTTCTGGTTGCATTAGAACACAAAATACCAGTGGTAAATTATAATAAAAATTGTAACCACAATTGTGAATCTATAACTAAGGGTATTGAAATTAATTTTAATTGTAATTTTTAGATTAGCCTGGTTGACGAAAATGGGCGTTACACGTCTGAAGCCGGAGAACAATTGGAAGGCCTGGAAGTGTTCACAAACGGCCAGGAAGCAATTTTGAAATCTTTAGAGAGTGAGATTATTTGTACAGAAAAAATTGTTCACAGCTACCCCTATGACTGGCGAACAAAAAAGCCTGTACTGACCAGAGCTAGTCATCAATGGTTCATTGATACCAATACCATCAAAGAAAGAGCAATAGTGAGTGCAGTTGATTGAAATTTTCAGTTATAAATAATCATTCTCTTAATAATTTATTGATTTTAGGAAGCTTTAAAAAATGTTAAAATATTCCCAGCTCAAAACGAACTGAGTGGTAAGAAGGCTCTGCACAATCAAATCATGTTGCGTCCTTACTGGTGCATTTCAAGACAACGTGTTTGGGGTACACCAATACCCGTCCTGTTTCACAAAGAAACAAAACAAGTCATCACCAATAGGTAACCGAAAAACTACTCTTAACATCTGAGTTTTTATTAAATTTGAAATATAATAATTTCTCATACTTGTGTTTTTAGAGAATGGGTAGAAAGATTATGCGGCTACGTAGAAAAATATAGTCCAGACTGCTGGTGGACAATGCCGATTGAAAAACTGGCTGGAAAAAAGTTGTTGAAAGATTTGAACCTCGACCCATCAGAAATTGAAAGAGGACAAGTAACCAATTTTCTTCGTTTAATTCAACTTTGATAATGAACAAACAAATAATAATCATGGAATTTATTTACAGGATATTCTTGATATATGGTTTGATAGTGGAATTTCATGGTCTGCTGTATTACCAGATAAGAGTGCAGATCTTTATCTGGAAGGGATGGATCAATTCACTGGATGGTTTCAGTCTTCCTTATTAACTTCGATAGCTCTTCAAAACAAATCCCCTTACAAGTAATAAGGCATTGCAAAAAATCTACTGTTTCATTTTTCTTTATTGATTGATTTATAATGCTGCCTTCAATTTACGCAGATCCTTGTTTGTTCATGGATTTGCAGTGGATAAGAACAATAACAAGATGTCCAAATCACTCGGCAATGTCGTTCATCCGGAAGATATTACGAAGGGCGGCAAAGATTTAAAGAAGCAACCAGCTTTCGGCGTTGATGTTTTGAGGTTGCAAAGAAACATTTTCTATTATTAATTTTTTTATCAAGTAATTAAATTTTATTGTTTCATTTTAGATGGTGGGTAGCCCATCATGGTTGTCAGCATACATTGGTACCAGTTAAAGACGAGCTTCTTCGAGGCAGTGCAGATTCCGTACAAAAAATCCGTTCTATTTTGCGCTTTCTCTTAGGTGCTTTGTATCCGTACGATGAGGAGATCGAAGTTCAACCTGAGTATTTGCATCTTGACCTGTACATGTTACATCAACTTCACGAATTCAATCAGAAGGTAAAGGAGATAAAAATTATCTCTTCAAATGTTGAACTACTTATACCATATTGATATTGTATCATTTTTACTATTACGTTTTCCAGGTCAACTCATTGTACGATTCGTACGAATACCATAACGTTACGAAAGAAGTATTGAATTTTGTTACAAATGACGTATCTGCGGTGTATTGCCACACTGTTAAAGACCGATTGTATTGCGAAAAAGTGAACTCTCCATTCAGAGTAGCTGCCACAGATGTTATAAATTCTACCTTGACAGTTCTTGTCCGAGCCATTGCACCGATTTTACCCTTCCTCGCTGAGGAAGTTTGGCTTTACTATCCGCAAAATTTGGGTAATAATTCATGTCAATGAAAAGTTGTAGAAAATGAGTGTACAAATTTTTAATTTATAAACTCGAAAAATTAATTTTCAGCTTCAGTTCCACTGTTTCACATTGAATACAAAGTTCCGGACGACTGGAATAAACCAGAAATCGCCAGCATTATTAAAACCGCACTCGACGTGAAAAGTGATATGAACAAACTGATAAACAAAAACACTTGGATGCATTTAATTGAAATCGATGCCAATCCTAAATTATATTCAACGTTAAAAGTTAGACACTTTTTTCATTTACTTAAATTCTTCTTATTTCAAAAAAAAACACTGTTAAATTTTATAATAATTGTTTCAGTTGCTACATCCTGTAAAAGAATCCTCAACTTCTGAACTGTGCGAGATTCTACAAGTCGCGGGCGTGCAACTCAATGAAGATCCATCGTGTCAAACGGTGAAGATAAGTTTGAAAAACACCGAAAAATCGGTTTGTAAACGTTGCAGAAGATACCCGGAGGATGACCAGGGAGAATTGTGTTCTCGGTGTAAACAAATTTGTTCAACGTTGTAAATTCGAATAGCAATTGTTATATTTGCGCACAATAATTGTATTGTGTATGTTTTTTCTATTCCAAGCAACATTGTAATTATGTTATAAATTAATAAACACATGTGATTTTTTTAAAATAAGTATTTATTGAAACGATCAGTGTAGTATAAAATAAGCTCATTTCGTACAAGGATAAAAAAGTCATTTTATGAAATCAAAGAGTCAAAATTACTTAAGTTAGATCTAATGATGGATACCGATTTGCTTGTGGGCTTCGGGAACATAATCGTCATATTGTGCTTTGAAGAAGTTACCAGCTAGTGGTCCTTCCAGATTGTATTTCTGTGCAAACTTTTTCACTGAGAATCGATTTCTGCGATTGTCCCTGTAAAAAAAAGAAATATTATTGTTAAATATTAGTTTTTATTCAATTTATGTGTAAGATTATTTGGGATAATCTATTAAATACCTGTTGCCAATTCTTCTTTCGTCAAAAGTAATTGATCCCTGATTTTGTTTATACAACAAGAACACATAACGATGTAATCCAGTATCCTTAGGGGGAGCAGGTCCGAAGTACTCAGTTAAAACTTCACCTTTGGCCACTTTATCTTCTGGAATATTTCCTACGACCCAATGTTGCCATTCGCGATTGTATCCTCTCACTGGAGCATCTGGATCTGAAATTGAAATAAATTCATGATTATTTACATACTAAAAACAAAATTATCTCCAAATTTTATAAATCAAACTTTTTTGGAAGTTTAATCCGAGGCGTATTTTATGAAACAGGTTTTCTATACGAGAAAGTAGAAAAGTTTGGCCAACGTAACACAATACGGCACAAAACGAGAATACATTATTTGTTTGTAGAAATTTGATTGGTAAAACAAGCATGTGAACTTTCTATTTGACAATTTTAGAGTTGAGACAAAAGATGTGCGTACCAGACATCACCAAAGTGTAAAGAACTCCTCCTTCGTGCTTGTAATGTACTTCAGGAATTTGCTTCGTTTCAGTTGGAGTCAATTCGTTTCCAAGATTAACTTCTTTGTTTCCATATTTAATCTACGATGAAAAATTAAGAAACATTTTTAATAAAATTGTAAAGAAAATAAAATATGTACATCTTCCACTGTACTTACCTCGATTAATTCATTAGGTGGGTTATCAATAATGTCAGAAACTATTTTGGCATCTCTAAACTTACTGGCGACGTCTGCCCTGGCCAGTGCAACAGCACAGACAAAAATAGCTGTAATAAAAGAATTGAAAATTATTAATTAATTTGAACAAAATTTGATAAATGAGTAATAAATTTGTAAGAAATATTTTTCGGTGAATTGTTTACCTGATAAAAGATACTTCATCTTTACTGATCAACTTGGAACTGCGTGTTCTCTCTATAAGTGTCGAGATACCATAGAGAAACTCGACTTTTATTTTTCCCCCACACAAAGTCAGCGATTTCTAGTGGGTGTCACTGTCTGGAGCTGATGGACACGAAACATAACAAAACTCACAAAAGCTTGTCTTGGAAAAAGCCAGAAAACTGTTACATAAACATGTTAAATGAAATGGAGATTCAGCTTACCTTGAAACTTTTGTCATGATGATATAAATTATCAGATCCATAAACGTTAACGTTTTGTCGTTATTATTTTTCACAAAATTTATGTATGTTCATCGCAAAATTTCCAATTAACAGTTACACAGTGGCGCCTCAGAATTACTACATGTATACCGAATGTATACTCAACTCTCAAATTAGCTGCAGATTTATTTTATTGTTCTTTTTTGTTTGGAATGACAAAAAAATGATAAGTCTTTTGTATGCGCATTTGTTCAACAACTTTTTTTTAGCACTAACAATGTCAGCTTTTACACTGATTTAATTTTTTGTTTGAATTCAATTTTTAATTCTAGTCATGGAGATTCAGAAAAGTATAAGAAATGAAATGTTAATTCCTTTTTACTATTTCTTTATTGCAAATAGTAGATTATAAACACTTGAATAATGGTTTGAAAAACAAACATGATAATGTTATCACTAAACGCCGAGTTTCTTATACAATATCGGAACGTAATCATCGTATTGAGCTTGGTACAAGTTCCCGGCAATGGGCTCCCCAAGATTGTACTTTTTCGCAAATTTTCTGATCGCAAACATGGCACGACCATCGCCGCTGTTGTCGGGCAGACGTTTTTCGTCAAAGGTCAACTTCGAGGGTTGCTTGTAAACAACAAAAACGTAGCGATGAAGTCCAGTATCTTTCGGTGGTCCGGATCCAACATAGCCGGCCAAAGTTTCGCCTTGAGTTATGTTGTTTCCGGGAATGTTTCCTACCAGCCAATGCATCCATTCACGGAATTTTGGTTCCTTTCGACTCGGAGCATCCGGATCTGAAATCACAATTACAATTTTAATAACATATAATATACACAATTAAATATATATACAATTTTGTTACTAAAAAGATTTGACTATCTAGATTGTAATTAAAAGTGTACACATTTTCTTGTCTGTTTATGGGATGTTTCATATAATATATGAAATAAATCCTTTAAGAAGAAACGAAAGTAAAATTTAAATTACACGATTTCGTGCGAGTTTATTGAATTTATATTGACAATTTTATAAATTTTGAAGTCATTTGAAGTAAATCTTATGTAATTTTACCGGTCATGCAAAGAGTGTAGAATGAATTGGAATCAGCTTCGTATTCCACATTGGGCTTGTTTTGAACTTGAGTTGGTGTAAGTTCGTTTCCTTGATTGACGCTCAGGCCGCCTTCATAGGTGATTTTAATAACAGCTGGTGGGACCGAATCAACGACGTCTGGCACGACCCCATGTTTTGTAAATCCTTCAGCCATTGTAGAAAGATCCCTCGAGTGTCTCTCCAACAAACGACGTCCCAAAGTGGCTGAAAAAAATCATAAAATTAATAATTTATCATTGAACAATAAAATTTAATGTTAAAGATAATTTTTTTCACCATCTGATTGGGAACTGCATAATAAAATGAAACAAGTTGTGAGGAGCGTCACATGAAATAACATATTTGCAGATCAAAAGTCAGTAACAAAGTAAGCATGTTCAGAACTCAGTAAAATGAGAGATGATAATGTTGAAAAAAAAGTTGCATGTGTGTTGGTGAATAATAAACATGAAGTAGAAGAGGAAACTGACAATTTTATTCTACAGATGACAGATATATCTTTGTTTGAAATATCTTGAAATATACTTATTGTCCAATGTTGAACATTTCTATTTTTTGTAAAACCAAAAATTGAATAGACAAAAAATGGCAACTTACATTTGTTTGTTTAGTTTTTATTTGATTTATTTGCTGTTTAATTCAAAGAGATGTTTTTCTCGTCAAGCTGCACTCTTCAAGAATGACAACGAATGACAAAGAATAATTTGAACAATTTAGAGACTGAAATAGATATTGTTTTATTGTTTCCATAGCGACATTTTACAACACATAATTTTGTGTTCGAACTAACTTCAAATTATTAGTATTGTTATTATAAACTTTCATCTTTCTAGAACACTAATTAACTATGCTGCCTTCATATTTCATGATTACTTGTTAATACAAAGTACACGTCAATGCTCAACTATAATGTCAACCTCCTTGGATGTAATGATAAATATAATTATAATCACATAGTTTTGTTTTAAAAGTACAAAAAGTTGTCATAAAATAAAACAAGTTGGTCTGAAACAAAATGCACAAGAAAAACAAAACAAAACAAACAAAATTTTTAAAAATTTTACAAATTTTTAAATTCGTATTTTTATAATTTTTTTATTTATCTGGATATTTTGTATTATTTGCATTAATTATAGTTTTGCAAAATGGCCCTGATAACCACCGTTTATGTAAATGATTTACATAAAATTTGAGTAAATGTAACTCCTCGTCGTGCTGCATTATTTACATAAATCGTTTACACCAAACAATTTTGTGTCGAAATTAATAAACGAATGAAAAAAAAAATAATTGTTGGTTTTTCAAAACTTAGAAAATTCAAAAAAGTTTGTTGCTTGTATAAAATTTATGTAAATAATGCAGGACAATGCGTAGTTAGATTTGCATAAATTTTTTGTATAGCATTTATGCAAATTTTACACAAAATTTACATAAATCTGGCTATCAGGGGGATTCTATATATCTATATATATATATATCCATGTATATATACATATACATATCGTCCGGTTTCTACTTAAAAAATTATATAAATGGTAATCATAGGACAATGAAATTTCCTGGTTATTATACAATGAGAATAATTAAACAAATTATCGCCATATTACATTTTTGGAAAATGCAATGAATGATAAGGTAGAAAACAGACAAGGGCAAAAACAACAAACAAACAGAAATGAAGCGACCTGTAGAAAAAATAGTTTCTGACAAGCTTAAGAATGAATGTAAAGCAAAGATAATAATTACTGGCATAACGAAAAGGGTTGGTGACCAACGCAGACATCGTTAATTAATCGATATAGTTATTATCGGGAAAAAGTTTCTCTTGATGTGACCGGCCGGACGACGCTAATGGAACTTTATTTGCCATGTGTGTCACGTGATTTAACGAATCTTAATCGCACTATATAGCAAATAACATGGCCGAGTATGTATAATAACGACGTAAGGGAGTTTGTTTTTGTTTCCAAAATTTGTAGGTTTTGCAAATATTACAACTACTGATTTTTTACTTTTTTAAGACTCACCTATATTAAATCAAATGATAAATTCTAAGTTAAGTATGTTGGAAGAAATTGAACGAATACTTTATTGATAAATCGGAAGATTCAATTGCAAAAACAATCCACAATTGGAAGTTATCGTCAGCCGGCTCAGAGATTGTAGGTGGCGCCACTGAATTGACTCTCATTTACACTTATTGAAAAAAGTTGCGCGAGACCTGTCTATTTTGGTTCAAATTAAAACAATAGATGAATAATTTCGTAGTATGACGTCAGCTCAGTCCATGAACTTGATCCTGTATAAGAAAAAGACTCCATGTTTATGTCTCAAAAAATATCAAAATTTTTATTTATTATATCAAAAACTTTATTTCTCACTCTGCGATATTTTTTTAATAATTAAATACATGAGAACACATCATTTAAATTAAAAAGTAAGAGTACAGAATGTAATTCAGAAACTCTTACACACATTACAGTGCTCGCTTATCAAAAATCTTACTTTAATTCATTGCTTGTGTACAATTTTATATTACCGACAAAAACAAAAACTTTTTGCATTTCTTTTTTACTTAGCGCTAATACTTTATGTCCGTTTTCCATTTGTTTTTTTCATTTCTGCATTATCCCCTGTCATACTTTTCTTTGCACTGCAAAAAGCTAGGGAATTACTTTGCGATCGAATAAATATTTGTCGATTAATTAATTTGGATCTTGATGCTTCAATTGACGGCACTTCTTCTGATTTAGCTTGGAACTTGAAAAAAGGCTCAGGTGCTGATCTCCGAAGGCTTGTGAACTGAAAACTCGGTTTTTCAGAAAGTACTAAATCGGTTGCTTCTTTTTCTTTAATTTTGAATAAGTCTGATGAAAAATTAAAGCTCAGGTTCGGATTGAATGCTTTCTTTCGTCCATTGTTCTCTTTGTTGTCATCATCATGCTTAGTTTCTTCTGGTGGTTTTGCAGAACTTTCGCTGGTCGCTGCTCGGTCTTCTACTTTTTCGGACAATTTTGATTCAGTGCTTGTATTTACAAGTTCCGTTGATGTGGTCTCGGTTTTCATCAAGATTGTGTCCTCTGATTCAGTTCTACACGAAACAGCTGTCGCTGCGCAGGGTTCATTGTTTTTGTTTTCAGTTTCGACAGGTTTTGCATCGATATCATTTGCAGACTTCCCCGTAACTGACTGAAGTTTTGATCTGTTTTTTGATTCGGTCTGTGAATTTTGTTCAAGTGCAGACTTTGTGATCTGAAAACATTAATTTTTGTATACAACATTTAAATTATTCATTTTTTATATGTCTTAGAAAAAGATGACAAATCAAATTATACCTCATCGTTGTCACTGACTTGTTTTGCCATTTCCGGATTACCTAAAGATCCGGGCCGATCTTCAGTTTCTGGATCTGAATTTTCATTTGTCCGAGATGTTGATGGTTGATTTATTACAACTTGTGAAGATACTGGATCGGTACTTTCAGAAACTTCGGACGTTTTGCGGATTTGGTCATTTTCAGAATTGTTCCTTTGGTTCACATCAGTTGCAGTGGGAGTAGGGTTTTGATTTGTTTCTTCTCTTCCATCATTATTATTTCTAAGATCTGTACCTCCCTGATGGTTGATCGTTATGTAGACGTTATTAATGTTGAAACTAGGATGGAAAAATTGAGATGTACGATTTATGATTACATTTCTCCATTAAATTTATCATCGCGGTGAGACATTTCTTTTATAAAAATGAAAAATAATAAAATAAAATATTAGGACAGGGGAGATTTGGTTTCAAGCAAAAAACAAAAAATACAAAATACAAATAAAAATAATATACGTACACAATATGATGACCATCTCGACGATTCATGTTATCGGTTTTATGTATCAATGTCCTTTGAAGATAACAGAAAACACTCGGTCATAAAATTGCTGCGATCTGCTTATTTTCTCTTACTTTTTAAGCTTGTAATGATCGCTATTGAACAAGATTAGTATGACAAATCGTCAAATGTTAATTTTTTGACTGATTTCGGCAAACAGTACAAAACTTGTTCGTTTTCATTAACAGCACGTGCTTTTCTTTCAATTCGCAATCTGGAACTGTTGAAAACACTTTTTGTTGACAGTATCAATTTCATATGTCAATGCCAACCTAAAAAAGTGAAAAAAATTAGAAATTTCGTTGTTTCATAAAGAATAATATACTTGCATTAATGAATTTTTTTGCAATATTAAAAGCAATACAAACGGTAAAAATAAAGTAAACAGAAGAATATTTTGAACAAATTGACATTACAACTTTCATATAAAAATTATTTATTTAACATAACTGTTTTTTAAATTTCCTATTTCTTCAAAAGCTTAAAACGACACTTAATAAAAATTGTATAGAATTTTTGAATCCATTTTATGTGAAAAACTTTTTTTATCTCATAAAAAATGAGTCAAATGAGTGAATGCTGGGGATGTCATCAGTTTTCAAGTTTCTTTTTTATTTACCCAATTTCACAAAATTGTAAAATACTTTTCTCTCGGCGACTAAACAAACAGATACAATTGAAATGTGAGTGGGATTTTGAAGAACATTTAAACATACGCACAACACTCAGAAAAAAAGGTAACAACTTAAAAAACTACCTGGACTTGCATCCTGCATGCACATGCATAATCTCTCTAATCCCTCATCAACTCAGAACCAAAAAAATAATACGTTCTTACATAATTCTCCAAAATAATGACTCGCCCGAAAGCGTGAAAAAAAAACCCAAAACAATTTTTGGAAAGTATATCCTAAGTAAATAGCAAGCTGAATGATTTATGTATATGAATCAGACAAACGCATCTGGCACGAGTGAGTTACCAAAAAAAATCCTTTATTTAGTTTCTTTTTACTCAATACGAAAAGACAAATGTGTTTTTATGCACCTCTGCCCAAAATGATGTCACCTTTTTTGATGTTTACGATGTGTTTATATTTTTCATTTTTTCTTAGAATAATGATTTTGATTAAAAAACTGAATAATTTTTATTTAAAAAAGAAAAATTTTACTTCGATTTTCGTTATTGTGAATTCTTCTCGTTATTGTCAGTTTTTTCTATAAATTTCTTAGAATTATGTAACAAATGAAAAACACGTGGATGATATTTTTATGTTTAAATAACATTAGTTTCATTTTCATATTAGTAAGCGTTGATGCGAATCTTTTATCTTTCTAAACTACGCGAGATAAAGTACGATAAAATAAATGATTATTATTTTTATAACCGACATTGAATTCAGCACTAATATATAGTTTGTTTACCACTTTTTATTGTTACGATTCACATAAATGTTGAAGTTTTTTTTAATTTCGAAATATAAACAAACGTCACGACGAATTTCAAAAAAAAAAAAACAAAAAAGAAGCGACTCTAAACTGGCAGAAACACGCACAAGTTTGAATTCAACGGCAGAGTAGTGGCAGCACTGAAGTGAGACGATTTTAACTGGTCGGTTCGTCCGTTACAGCTTGCATTGCAATTCAGTCGGTTGAAGCGCGAACAAGTGTAAACAAAACAGTTCGTGAGAAGGTCTTTGCATTATCGTAGCTCAATCATTTTAAAGAACAAATGACTAGTTAGTAGCTTTTGCATCGACGAGGATCGCGAATTGTGACTTTTTGAGATAAATAGAACCGTCGCTAGTGACATGACAACGAGCAAACGCTTTGCCGCGCACTAGACGAATCCCCCGTCCCTTAACCTAGCATCGTTGATTTCAATTGCAAACGATTATTTGGCGGGACTTGCAACGAAAATGCCTCGAATCGAACATTTGAAGAGGAAATCTTCCCAGCCCGAACCGAGTACCAGCCAGGCAAAACGTTTTCGAGAAGATGGGGACGATTCTATGGTCTTACCAGTCTCCCAAGAGGTTTATATCGGTTTCAAACAATAATCTGCAATTTCTGCATTGCTCCTGTCTCTTCTCTCTTGATTCAATTTCAAGAATTTTCAGCTACGTTTTATATTTTTTGTTTCCTTTTATTTTTTGTGTTCATTTGTTTGTTTTCAATTGTTACTTATTTCATTTTTTTATTTGCTTTTTTTTTTATTTTCTATTCAATTATTTCAATTGTTGCTCGTTTCATCTTGTCATTTGTTTTTTTTTTTATTTTTCTATTAAATTATTTAAATTGTTTCATTTGTTTTTATACTTTCTATCAAATTCGTATATAATCTCCAGTAGATTTAATTAATCAATAAATAATTAATGATTTCTTTTACAGACAGTTGCAGGAAAAGTGCGAAAAATCTACATGCGCAATTTCATGTGCCACGACTCCATGGAAATATCTTTGAACGACAGAGTGAATTTCATCGTCGGACGTAATGGTAGTGGAAAAAGCGCAATTTTGACTGCTCTGACTGTTGGACTTGGCGCAAAAGCCACCACAACCAATAGAGGAGCCAACATGAAAGGTGAATTGGTTTTCGTCAATACATTTTGTTGATACAAAAAAAATTATCAAAACTTAAGTACAAAATCATGTAACGATCAATCCTAATTGATTCAAAATGTTTTCAGAATTCATCAAGAAAGGGAAAACCTCGGCTAACATTGACATTACTTTGTCAAACGTCGGAGTTAATGCTTATTATCCAGAAGTCTATGGAGATACCATCACTATTTGCAAAACCATTGGATCAGGTTCTTCCTATCGTATCAAGAACTCTCAAGGTACGATGGATTTTATTTGTTCACTCATTGTTCCAAAAACCAGTTTTCAACTTGAATAATTTATCATATGTTGTTTTCATTTGTTACAGGAAAAACAATTACTACAAAGAAATCTGATTTGGAGAATATTTTGTGCCAACTGAACATCCAGGTTGACAATCCAATTTGTATCCTTAATCAAGATGTCTCCAGAACTTTCTTGATCGTTTCGGATGCTGCGAAGAAGTACCAGCTGTTTTTAAAAGCTACCCAGCTGGACGTGATTCTCCAAAAGTATAGAGACTCTCAAGCTGATACGGATGATTCAGAGAAGCGTTTAAAAGATGCCAACGACGTATGTGTAACAAGTAATATTTTGTCATTTTGTACGTGAACTATCTATTAACTGAAAAAAAATGTTTCAGTACTTAGCCGCAACTGATAAGGATATAAAAATTATCGAGAAGAGCATTGAAACTCTGGAATCCGTTGAGCCAGCTCGCGTTGAATATTATCAGCTGACGATAGAAAAGGAATGGGCTAAAGTAAGTTTGAAATTGAAAGAAGAATTATTTTGTATTTTTGAAATCATTTCATTGATTTGTGGAATTTTTGTAGGTTGTTACTGAAGAAAAAGCTTTGAAGAAAATACAAGATAATCTGCAAGCCGCTAAAAGGAATGTGGAAGATTTGGTAGCAGTCGAGGAAACCAAAGATACCAATGAAAAGCAATATGAAGTTGAAATAAAGTAAGTTAGCTTTTGTAAATCTAAGATTGAAAGTAATTTGAAAACTGAAAGTTTATAAAATGAAATTAAAAATATTGAAATGTTGTGTCTTTTTTGCAGGGATTGTGAAAAAAAGATTGATGAAGAAAAGAGCAAACATGACGAAAAAAAGAAAGCGCATGATAGTTTGAGTGCAGAGCTTAATACAGCGAAACTTCGCGTGACCGAAAAGCAGAAAGATTTTAACAATCTGCAGCATGATATTACACGCAAAAAGCGTGATCTTATCCAACTGCAAGCCGCAGTCAAGAAGATGGAAGGGTATGTCACTATAATGTTGTAGAATTGTTTCCTGTAGTTCTTAACTTTATTCTCATCTTAACATTTTGATTTACAGGGACAGTTCTCAAGCTGCAGCTCTGAGAATCAAAAAACAAGAGAATCTGGTCAAGTTTAAAACATCTTACGATGATCTTGATGCAGTTATTCAGACCAAGGATGTTGAAAAGAAGCATTTGGAAAACGACAAGATGTGCGTTGAGCAGGAAAAAAATGCCCTCAGAATGGCTTTGGACGAAAAAAGATCTCTGCACAGTAAGTTGAATAACTACAGATGACATTTTAATCTTATTTATTATTACATTATTTTATTAACTTTTTGTTTTTCGTTACATGCAGACAGGGTCAGTCAACAATTGCTAGCTATACAACAACAGTCGGATAACGCAATTTCTGTTTATGGTTCCAATATGCCACGACTTTTAAAACGAATTGATGATGAGTATGCGAGAGGCAACTTCAGACAAAAACCTCGTGGACCACTAGGTATTCATCAAATTTCAATTTCATTCATATTTCCAAAATAACAAAACAAAAAGAGTTTATTTTTTATACATTGACAACGAATTTTTCTGCATAGGAGCCTATGTCAAGCTGAAAGACAAGCAATGGATTCCAGCGGTGGAAAATTTTCTTGGCCCAATTCTCAAATCCTTCTGCACTGACAATGCAGAAGATACGAATGTTCTGAGAGACATCATGAAGGAAATTTACACGAGAGACAGGCCTCCTCAGATCATATCATGTAAATTCTTGGATCGGGTAAGGATAAGTTTTTCAAAATTGTTCATATATAAAAAACTTGAAATTGTAAAGTCGATGAATGTCAAAATATAACTATACTTTTCAGATGCATGACACAAGAACAAAAGGATGTCATTCGTCTGAGTATGCAAGCATTCTTGATGCCATGGAAATTTCGGATCCAGTTGTGGGAAATTGTTTGATTGATCAGCGCGAAATTGAGTGTGTTCTTCTGATACCAACTAATGAAGAAGCCTGTAAGGTGATGTCAAATGCCAACAGAGTTCCAAGAAACTGCAAGAGAGCGATCACACTTGAAGGGGATTTGTATTTCCCTGATCCCAATTATAAAACTTACGGTGGAAAAAGAGGACTGAAAGCCATGTTCCTCCAAGTTTCAACTGACCAAGTGATTCAGTAAGTTCACTCCTAAATGGAGACACAAAATTATTATGCCCGTTTTTTTAACCAACAAATGGTTTTCTAATAAACACATGACTGATTTTAGGAATTTGAAAGAAGAACTGAAACAAGCACAAAACATGAAGGAAAAAGCTGAACAACAGTATCACAGTTTGATGGAAAGGATCAGAATCAAGGAGGCAGAATACCAAAGCGTTTCGCGAATTCTGCGCGAAAGTCGAGAAAAACAAAGAAGGTTGAAGGATGATATAGAGAAGTTGGAAGATGAAATCAACTCTAACGCCTTCACAGATACATGCACTGTCCTTGTTCGTATTTTTATCAGACGTTGTTTAATTTAGCTTTCATTTTTTGAGAGATATCAAGTAATTCATATAATAATTTTGTAGAAAAATGAAGCTCACGAGCTTGAGGAATCTTTGAAAACTGAGGAAGAAAAGTGTGCGAACTTGGCAAAGGAACTTGAGTCCGTAAAGGCTGAACTGTCTACTAAAAAAGCTGAATGGGCCAAGTCAAGAGAAGAATTTCAAAATTTTAACAATATCATTCTTCCATACGAAGTGAGTTATTGAATTTATAAAGCGTTTTTATAAATAGAAATTTATTTTATAATTATGAAATCAATTTTTGCAATTGCAGGAAAAAATTCGAGAGCTGGAAAGCAAGATCGATGCGATAAAATGCAATTCCAAGAAAGTGTCAGACAAAATGAGGAAAGCTCAAGGAGAAGTTCAAAAATTCGAAGCTTCTGAGGAAATACAAAATAGGCTCGTCAGCAAACTCATCGCTGATGCTGAGAAAAAAGGTGCCAGGGTTGAAACTGATAAGTAAGTTTTTTTCTTGGCATAACTTTATGTACAAACAGTTTTCAATTTATAAACAACTTTTAATTGTAAACTTATTTCAATCTAGGACCGTGAGAGAGATCGAATCAAAGATTGCACAACTCAAACATCAGATCGTTCAGACGGAGAAAAAGCTCGGGTCCAAAGAAGATCTGTTAAGTAAGTTGGAAGAGCAGAAATCGAAATATGATCAAGTGTACGAAAATGTGCACCGTTTGAACGAAAACATTGCCGTAAGTAGTTTATTAATGAAACGCCAACCCAATTAAACTTATTATATGTTCAACAAAAATTGATATATTTTATATTGTGAATTTCAGAAACAAAAACATCGCTTGAGAATCCGCAAGAAGAACTTTATAACGTTGAGAGCTCATATTGGACAAAAGATTCAGACTTCTTTTCAACAGATCCTTAATTTTAGAAAATATCAGGTACATTTTTTTGTGCAAATATTTGATTAATATATATTTTTAATGTTTTATATATAACTTTATTTCATTATTTGTTGGTTTTTTAGGGCGAAATCCACATTGACCACAAGCAACAGACTCTAGAGTTGGAAGTAAGTCCTGCTAATGATTCACAGAGAAAGACCAACGATGCGAAAACTCTGTCCGGAGGTGAACGTTCTTACTCAACAGTTGCCTTCATTTTGGCATTGTGGGATTGCACAGGATTGCCATTTTACTTTTTGGACGAGTTCGATGTTTTCATGGTATCTATTCGTTCATATTTAATTTTCAAAAATTTAATTTTTGCTAAAATATATATATTTATATGTATTAAATAAAAATTTTTCAAATCAATTTAAGCGAAGTCAAAAAAATTGCAAAGATTTAATATGTATTAAAATCGAATCACGTACTTTTTTCAGGACAAAGTGAACCGTCGTGTTATCATGGATATTCTTCTGGAACATACCAAGCGATGTTCCAACAGACAATTCGGTTTTCTAACTCCTTTGGATACATCGCATATCAAGGCAGACAACACTATTTCGATCCATGAGTGAGTTTTCGTTTTAATCAATACTTTGAAATGCAAATTTTGCACTCACGTTATAAAATTGAAAGAAATTTCATTTTAATTAAAATCGTTTTGAAGTAACTGTTCAATTCAAGTAAAATATTCATAATTGTTTTTTTTTTCTTTTTCAGACTTGCTCCTCCGGAGAGAGAAGGCGATGACCCAAACAACTAAAGACTGATCTTCAAGATGACTATATCCAAGTTATACCGTTCATGAGTCTATTATTCGTTATTTATTTAATAATTACTAATGAATTATTTATTTTTATAAATATCATTTCAAAGTATATTTTGAATTTAAGATTAAGGTAACGTCTTAGTGAACTTAATAAAAGTAAGATCATACATCTACAAAGACAATGAAGTTCAAAGTTCAAAATTGTTTGTAAAAACAAGTTTAAACATTAGCATAAAATGTGCCTTCGATAAAAACTAAGTACCTTCATCTAATCACCAATTTAAAAATGTTCCGCTTGTACTGCCAGACTAAATACACGATTTTTAAGATTGATCACATTTTGTCATCAATAGAAAGGGAGAGTGTAAAGCACGTCAGAGTGAAAGAGAGCTAAAATTGAAAGATATAAAAATATATATTTATACAAAGTATGGGTAAGGACTTCCTCTCACTTTTGTTTCAACCACCTGTAACGCGAAGCTTTCTTCCACCCTTCGTCTACCAGAGAATTCTCATGAAAAGACAAGGAACGGACGAGTAAGTGGTTCAAGGCTCTGACCGTTGAAACTGGTTCGCCGGCGCGTAATGCGAGGAGAGATTACGCTTTTATTATACAAGGTTCGATATGGGTGTGGCCGACTTGGGCAACTGCTCCGGAGAAAGTGCTTCGTTTTGCGGTACGCCCGCTAATGACGACGTTTTGGGGCAGAATTGCACCGTCTGGACGTAAATGTATTTTCTGCCGCACGTGATGTAACTTTAAAAGAAAACAGCATTGTCGGGCCGTAAAAGAAACGTAATGATTTGATGAATGATGAATTTGTATTTGAGTCGCTTTCTGATTGTACTTGTTCGCGGAAATGGCTTGTTCGATATAAAATTCGACCTTTTATTCCCGGGTATTCGCATGAAAATTGATTCTCGAGGTTTGAAATATTCAATGCTCGTACTTTAAACAAATCAACTGCTATTGTTTATTATTTTATCGTTGATCTACTTGGTAATCAAACTTTAAAATCAACAAAAAGGGGGATTCCTTTTAAAATTTATTTGATTTATAGAAAGCGAACCAGAACTATGGAAAAAATGTGTATTTTGCATTAATGATTGCTATAAAAAATATGAGGAAAGAAATTGGATCATGTCCAATGAGTGTTGAAGTCGAATGTGGGATGCATGTACGCGAAGGACGTTCGTTTCACCTTGAATTAGGCAACGTTATGTTAATGTCAAGTTTCCTTTAGCCTGATCGGCGATAATGATCGTATTGAAATCTTGATCGTCGACGGTTCATTGTCGAATGTTAGATTGATAGACAATTATTTATTTTTATTTGTATATCAAATTTAACTTCACAGTCAGTATTACACAAATAAATTGCATTTACAATTGTTTACTTCTGGACGATAATAAATTCATTTTTTGTAGTTTTCTGTTTTACTTTTGTTATAATTCCTTTTCATCATAACTTTTTACAGAATGTTTTAGTCATAAATTTAAAAGGATTTCTATGATTGTCAAACAAACTTATGCTTGACGTTATGAATAACATGGAATAACAGAGCAAACAGGTATAAATGTTTTTATGGTATAAAATATAATTAACATTATATTGAAAATAGATATTTATATTCTATAAAGAAATAAATAAAATCATTATATTCAGAGAATCTTGCATATACTCATATTAATACATTAGTAGATGATTTATTACTGAAGGAAGATAATGAAAAAAAAAAAAAAAACAATCAATCAATAGTACCAGTAGCACTTTTTTAAAAGAAATTTTAATAATGATTTAGAACATATTTTTTAATTCAGAAAAAGAAAAAAAAAATGAAACTGAGAATATTTTTTATTAAAAAAATTAATTAAAATTGATCACAAACAGGAGAAATTTGAATTCTCATAAAGAAGAAATCATTACATTTATTATAGATGTATATCGATGTGATATTAATTGGAAAAGATACGTGAGTTATAAAAGATATATGAAGACAAGGAAAAATACACTGCAGTAAGTGTGACATTGATTAATTTTTGGTCAATAAATGAAAAACTAAATTTTTTATGAATTATAAACAATTGGAATTTTTCAAGCTTTAAAATTTTCTCCGCTCGGATGTTCAATGAGTTGTTCAATCAAATAATTTTAAGAAAATCATTCTACTGCTAGAGTACGATAAAGAAATCAGTTTTGGATTTATTGATATGATTTTTGTTTAGAAAAAAAGTAATAAAAGAGATTTTATGAAAACAAGAAAAAAATTTAACAATGCAGTAGAGGAACTGAGATTAATTTGTGGACAATCGATAAAAAACAACATTGTCGATGAATTCAAAACAATTGAAATTTTTAAACCCTTAAAACTTTATGGAACTCTTCATCTGAGCTTGGCCCGGTTGTACAATTAGTTATTCAATAAAATAATTTTACAGATAAAATATTCGCA